>JAXIVJ010001216.1:0-30000 GCA_036785665.1 Chirona hameri
GACGGGGAGTGGAGTGGTGATATCAACTATCAGCTGAGATATCAGGTGACGGGGAGTGGGGTGGTGATATCAACTCTCAGCTGGGATATCAGGTGACGGGGAGTGGGTGGTGATATCAACTCTCAGCTGGGATATCAGGTGACGGGGAGTGGAGTGGTGATATCAACTATCAGCTGAGATATCAGGTGACGGAGAGTGGGGTGGTGATATCAGCTCACAGCTGGGATATCAGGTGACGGGGAGTGGGGTGGTGATATCAACTCTCAGCTGGGATATCAGGTGACGGCAGGGTGGTGATATCAACTCACAGCTGGAATATCAGGTGACGGCAGGGGTGGTGATATCAACTCTCAGCTGGGATATCAGGTGACGGCAGGGTAGTGATATCAGGTGACGGGGAGTGGGGTGGTGATATCAATTTTCAGCTGGGATATCAGGTGACGGCAGGGTGGTGATATCAACTCACAGCTGGAATATCAGGTGACGGCAGGGGTGGTGATATCAACTCTCAGCTGGGATATCAGGTGACGGCAGGGTAGTGATATCAACTCTCAGCTGGGATATCAGGTGACGGAGAGTGGGGTGGTGATATCAACTCCCAGCTGGGATATCAGGTGACGGAGAGTGGGGTGGTGATATCAACTCCCAGCTGGGATATCAGGTGACGGGGAGTAGGGTGATATCAACTCTCAGCTGGGATATCAGGTGACGGCAGGGTGGTGATATCAACTCTCAGCTGGGATATCAGGTGACGGGGAGTGGGGTGATATCAACTATCAGCTGAGATATCAGGTGACGGGGAGTGGGGTGATATCAACTCTCAGCTGGGATATCAGGTGACGGCAGGGTGGTGATATCAACTCTCAGCTGGGATATCAGGTGACGGGGAGTGGGGTGATATCAACTATCAGCTGAGATATCAGGTGACGGGGAGTGGGGTGATATCAACTCTCAGCTGGGATATCAGGTGACGGCAGGGTGGTGATATCAACTCTCAGCTGGGATATCAGGTGACGAGGAGTGGGGTGGTGATGTCAACTCTCAGCTGGGTTATCAGGTGACGGGGAGTGGGGTGGTGATGTCAACTCTCAGCTGGGATATCAGGTGACGGGGAGTGGGGTGATATCAACTCTCAGCTGGGATATCAGGTGACGGGGAGGGTGGTGATGTCAACTCTCAGCTGGGATATCAGGTGACGGCAGGGGTGGTGATATCAACTATCAGCTGGGATATCAGGTGACGGCAGGGGTGGTGATATCAACTCTCAGCTGGGATATCAGGTGACGGCAGGGGTGGTGATATCAACTATCAGCTGGGATATCAGGTGACGGGGAGAGGGGTGGTGATATCAACTCTCAGCTGGGATATCAGGTGACGGCAGGGGTGGTGATATCAACGGACATCTGGGATATCAGGTGACGGCAGGGTGGTGATATCAACTCTCAGCTGGGATATCAGGTGACGGCAGGGGTGGTGATATCAACTCTCAGCTGAGATATCAGGTGACGGCAGGGGTGGTGATATCAACTCCCAGCTGGGATATCAGGTGACGGCAGGGGTGGTGATATCAACTCCCAGCTGGGATATCAGGTGACGGGGAGTGGGGTGATATCAACTCCCAGCTGGGATATCAGGTGACGGGGAGTGGGTTGGTGATATAAACTCTCAGCTGGGATATCAGGTAACGGAGAGTGGGGTGGTGATATCAACTATCAGCTGAGATATCAGGTGACGGGGAGTGGGGTGGTGATATCAACTCCCAGCTGGGATATCAGGTGACGGGGAGTGGGGTGGTGATATCAACTCTCAGCTGGGATATCAGCTGACGGGGAGTGGGGTGATGATATCAACTCCCAGCTGGGATATCAGGTGACGGGGAGTGGGGTGGTGATATCAACTCCCAGCTGGGATATCAGGTGACGGCAGGGGTGGTGATATCAACTCACAGCTAGGATATCAGGTGACGGAGAGTGGGGTGGTGATATCAACTCTCAGCTGGGATATCAGGTGACGGGGAGTGGGGTGGTGATATCAACTCTCAGCTGGGATATCAGGTGACGGCAGGGGTGGTGATATCAACTCTCAGCTGGGATATCAGGTGACGGGGAGTGGGGTGATATCAAGTACCAGTTGGGTTGAGTGGTGTGGTGTGTGGTGATATTAACTCCCAGCAGGAATGATGGTGCAGTTGCACCATCCCTTATGTATGGAACATAAATCGATGACTCGTGGCAGAGTTAATCGCCAACGAAAAGGATGCAGCTCACAACGCCCTGTACGAAAGACTGCATGTGCTGATGGAGCCAATCAACTGTTGTGAGAGACTTCCTGTTCTGACTGAGAATCGCCTTCTGTCCTGGGCAGTTTTCGTTGACGTTGGACGAAGTAAACAAGACATGGTGGTGGGTCATTGCCATCGCCCTGGTGCCGATCGCCCTCATAGCCTTCCTGGTCTTTATGTGGATGAGCTCAAACTCCACCAAACTCAGGTAAGTGTGTAAAATCCACAAAAGTCAAGCAAGCGAATTAAGTGTATAAATTCCACCCAAGCGAATTAAGTGTGTAAGTTCGACCAAATTCAAGCAAGGCGCAAGTGGGTTAACTTGCAAGGCTATGGCAAGGAATATTGTCACGTTTGAAGGTTGGATTAGTTTGGCCGTATGATTTTGACAGGTCATATGACATGACAGGTCATATGACATGACAGGTATGACAGGTTACTGCAAAAGTAATGGTAGGTATGTACGTCAACAGTTGAAAGGGGAAAGCTTAACTATACTGTAGCGTAGGGAGGATTTCGCCCAGGGGGGAGCAAATGGGATCAGAGGGCCCTCGTAGCCAAGGAGGGCCCACATAATTAGAACAGTACAGTATGTTGTATGTTGTAAAACAACGACAAATACGTTTTCGACAACGAAAAAAACTGTTTTTTTTAGTCAAAAACGCAAAATTTCGCAAATCTGAGATAGCCATTTTTAATATTATGTCATTTCCTTTCTTTCACCATTTTTATTTGCAATTTTTTTAAAACTCGCATATCTACGATTTTTCAAACATTTATTGTTTTTCCACCAGAAATCACATGACATGACGTGATTAAAACGTCATTATCTCCCAAAGTACCCCACCATTTGCATTGAAATGTTGTGATAAAACGTATAATTGATGCAGCATAAAGTACTGAAGGATTGACATCGATATCTATCCTTGTTTTCAACTTATTGGAAAATCCGGGAGGGGGGGGGGCAGATTCTGCCACCTCCAGCGGGGCACGAGTTAATGAAAATAATATCCTGAATCTTCTTCAATTCGGATTCAGGAAACAACACAGTACGTACATGCCGATTGTGCAAATGTACGATGAAGTTTTCAAAATCTCTACAAAATAACTAAATAGCATGCTCCTTATACCCTGATTTACAGAAAGCTTTGGATACAGTTTGCTTAGCAATTCTCTTGAAAAATACACCCCATTGTGATACGAGGGGTTTCAATTAATTTGCTTTTACTAAATTAATTTGCTTTTCCAGGAGTAATTTCGATGAAAACGCTAGCCTCGCCGATCTGGACGAGCTGAACGACGAACACCAGAACAACATAGACAAGGAAGTGCGAACGATTACAGAGAAAGATGTAAGTACCTATAGCTGAAATGATAAAGCCTGACGCGGAGGTTGTTCCAATTACTATAGCAAAACGTAGGTCTGAACGAATTGATAGATGATAAACAATAAACATGGCTGGCGTACATTTTACCTTCTGAATACCAACCGTAAACAGCAAACACAACTAAAACAAGAAGCTGCGGAATTTCCTTGTAATACCCGTGAACCCAGTCATATTGTTGTCTGGTGGACTGATCGGAGCGTCCGACCCCGCAGCCGCAGCTGCGCAATTTGTTCCCAGACGACAACATTGAGGAATACGACCCGGAGCTGCAAGGCGCCCACCGCCGCCGTGGCCTGCAAGCTCGCTTCTCCCAACAGCCGCCGGCGCCGCTCAAGTCGGCGCTCAAGGCACCCAAGACGGTGCCCACCACCTACACCAACGCTGCGTTCGAGGGCGACAACGGTGGCCGTGACGGCGGGGTGCGGACGTCTTTCTTACCGGAGGAGCCTTCCACCTTGACGACCCCGGCAGCCCCGGCGGCGGCACTGCCAGCGGAGCCAGCCTCGGCCGAGCTGACTGAGCAGCTGCGGCTGCTGAACGAGCTGAACAAGACGCTGAAGGAGGACCAGCAGCAGGCGCCTGGTTTCGAGCTGCCGCGGGTTGACCATCTGGTACAGCCCGCCGCGGTGGCCGAGCCGAAACTGTACAGCATGAACGAGGACGGGTGAGTGGTGGGAGAGGGTGGGACGGGGAGACGGCGGGGTGGGACGGAGAGGCGGCGGGGGTGGGACGGGGAGGCGGCGAGGGTGGGACGGGGTTGGGACGGGGTGGGACGGTGGGACGGCGGGGGTGGGACGGGGATGGGCGAAGGGAGAGTAAGGGATGGGGCGAAGGGAGAGTAAGGGATGGGCTGGGGAGAGGAAGGGATGGGCCGGGGAGAGGCGTTGTTCGACAGTGATGGGACGGAGAAAGACAGAGGAGATGGGGCAGGGGAGGCAGTGACGGGCAGGGATTTTAAAGACCGTGTCATTGTCGATGTTGACGACTTTGTTCGAAGGAAATGTATTTCCTTTGCATCATTGTATGTCTCACCAGTTGTGAGATAAATGTAGGAAAATTGGAAACATCATCCTTCACCATGTTTTCAGAACGGGAACCGAAATTGATGCAGCCCGCCCCGGAGAAAACATACTACAACTGGATAACGACGGCGGTAGCGGCGAAAACAGAAAGACTTCCTCCGTCTAAAGGTGCAACGGTTATCGACTTAGGACCCTTTTGAACATATCTAGACATATTCACTTCAGATACATTATGACATCCTTGTATATTTTGGACCTTCTTGATTAGGTAAGGTATAACAGCTTTAAAACGAATACTGTCTTCAATAGCTGGATCAGTGGTAGCCATATTAGCGTGCTGTAGTGTGGTGGACATCAGATACGGCAAGAGACTGATTATCCAAGACTGGGCCGGGACTGGGCCGGGCCGCGGCGTTCGGACGGAGAGAGGACGAATTAAGAGATGCAGTGACGTCAAGCGCGGTGAACAGGCCTGATTGTGAACATCACTTGTGGAGTTTACTGCAATGCACGAGCAGTAGATTAGGCAATGATCGCGGCGTCTGCAAGAAGAAGTTTGCGATGTTCAGAAAGACTGTCGCCAGCGATGGAGACTGCGTTGGAAGTGGACACCGGACAGTGTTGGAAATCTCAAATCAGGTGACTGTGTGACGGGACTGTATCAGGTGACTGTGTGACATAACTGTGACGGGACTGTATTCCTTAAACTGAAATCAAATGGGTTTGTATTCTTGTCTTCTGTAACTCCTTCCCGTATAGTTTATGCTTGCATTGCCTAAAAAGAAAAAGAAAAATGAATTGAGGATGTTGGGAAAGTGTGTGATATTTCGAACATGTGTATGATTGCTCAATGTTTACAGAACGATGGTTCCCATCGCTATTAACCTGATTTGAGCCAGTGGCGTTATACAGATGAAATTGATTATGAACGATTAAATATGCTCTCAATATATATGTTTCCACGTTGTGTCACTATCCGGTATATCTTTTATCATTTTATCCTTTATCAGGTATGTCTACGAGGTGACGGGTGATGTTCCCTATCGTATTGCCATTTATAAACAGCATTGATAGTGAAACCGTTTATACAAATGATACGAAAACATGACACAAATTTTATTTCGGCATTTGTTAGTTCTCATATAAAATACTTTGTATATGTATATAAGTTATATGCGCTATAACAATATTCATATAAAATCTTCCAAGCATTCATGACATTTTAGGGTAGCGTCCGATACAAGGTATCCTGCAGGTTCCACGAGTGTGACTGATATGATACTTATTACTTATGCTGCGATGACACGTGTTTGGATGAAGAAATGAACGATGAGGAAAACTTCTCTTAAGTCGTACGTCTTCGTCTTCGCAGCTGAGTTCGGTGACCAGCGACTGGCTCGTTGCATTGCTGTCGCTATAACAAATCGTCTTGTTAAAACAAAAATCAATTAAGCTATGTATTTACAAAATAAATTATCACAAACACAGACAAACATAATAATGGTTTAAAAAGACGCAACTCACTCATGCACCGAGAACCAGCTTCATGTTATTGGTAAAGTGCATTATTTGGTCACCAAGTAACACGGAACGTTCATGGACATCTTTAAATGCATAGCCTATTGTCAACAACATGCTTGGTTTTTATCTTTGCACAACAAAAGCAGTAAACAGAGAACTACCTTGAAATCAACTGCTACACCGATCATTTTGATCCACCTAATTGGCAGCTTTTACACTATTCCTTATTCAAAACATTCAAAACTGCTTCTTATGCGTGCATGCTGGCCAAGTACTAATATTCCCAAATGGATATGGTGTGATAATTGTCCAACAACATGCTATTTTGTGTGTGAAACTGAAGGTAACAATAAATCCAGGCTCTATAAACGAAGCACGTCGGCGTGCTTCGAGCAGAACAGACTCTCACATACCAAAAATATGACCTAATACAATTTCCCTTCACGCAAACGCATAAATACCACCCCAGAAACACACACACACACACACACACACACACACACACACACACACACACACACACACACACACACACACACACACACACACACACACACACACACACACACACACACACACACACACACACACACACACACACACACACACACACACACACACGCACACGCACACGCACACGCACACGCACACGCACACGCACACGCACACGCACACGCACACGCACACGCACACGCACACGCACACGCACACGCACACGCACACGCACACCACGTCTTTGCGGCGGCCGTTTCAGCTAACTGTGACCGTGCCTCACTCCCTGAACTTGCTCTTGATGAAGTTGGGTAGCGGCATGCTGTACGCGAAGATGTTCAGGACGACCAGACCCGCCACGAAGGCGAACGTCCACGCGAAGTTCCAGTACAGGTGCAGGTCATCCACGGGATTCTTGATGTTCCCCAGGTTGTACCTCTCTTGGAGGTAGTGGGTGCCGTTCAGGTACCTGGAAATATGAAAATACAACCCTAAGTAGATACAACTCTAAGTAGATATTCAGCATTTGAAAGGAAGTAAAGTCTGCATGCAAATACCTCAAAGCTTGGCCTTTTCACATGCACAATGAAATATCAGAAAAAGTATATTTCACGCTGAACGGAAAAGAAGGTCAAGAGACGTTTAAAAAAATGTATTTATGTATTTATGTATTTATATATTTATGTATTTATGCATTTATGTATTTATGTATTTAAGTATTTGTGTATTTATGTATTTATGTATTCATGCATTTATGTATTTATGTATTTATGTATTTATGTATTTATGTATTTATGTATTTATGTATTTATGTATTTATGTATGTATGTATTTATGTATTTATTTAAGGTTCGTTATAACGTCCACATGGTGGCTTTTACGTTGCAGTGTCAGTTGTACGTTAGTCAGTACTACCAAAAATGACACAAGACCAAATACATCATACATGCCCTCCGGAAACTAAAAAACATGGCTAAAAAGGCGACAATAAAACGCGACGTTGCCGAACAATACGCAACCGTACCTGCCTGACCAATCCATAACATGTATATTTATCGTTCTCCAGTGTACTGACCTCCTCAGTGTACTGTTCTCCAGTGTACTGACCTGCAGCCGTACTGCGCGTTGTTGCTGATGCATTTGATCTGCGCGGTCTCGTTGCGGGACGGCAGGTTCACCAGGTAGTCCTTGTCGCGGAACATCTGCTCGTGCAGGAACGCGCTGGCGTAGCGGAAGATGACGACGTAGCTCACGTAGTAGAGCCACTTGGGCAGCCCCACCAGCGTCCTGGAAACGTACCGCTGGTCAAATGTGGCATAGAGCATGGCACTCGTCGACTTACCTCCACCCGGTACCAGGCTACTAAAACCTTCGCCCCTGGGGGGGGTCTTTTTTTTTTGGGGGGGGGGTCATTTTGACCCCCCCCCCCCCCCACCCACCTCCCCCCCTGCTATTTTCGGGAATAGTGGGAAAACGCCGAGGCGTAGTGCCGCCAAATTTAACAAAGCTGTTTGGGCGTCAATTACCCCGATTGTGTCAAAGTTTTGACACCTCAGGTCATCTCAGGTCAGGTCACCAGGTAACGTCAAGTTACCTTACCTCCAAAAATGTGTGTGGTCGTGTTAACCCGCGCCGTGTGGTCGTGTTAACCCGCGCCGTTTGGTCGTGTTAATCCGCGCCGTGCCAGAGGGGGGTGGTCGTGTTAACCCGCGCCGTGCCAGAGGGGGGGGGGGGGGGGGGTTTAGACACCCCCTCCCCCCTCAGGTTTTTCGCGGATAGCGGAATAACGGCGGCTGTTTGGCACAGCTGTTCAGGCATCAATTGTCCACATTATGTAAAAAATACCTCGGATCATCTCAGGTCAGGTCACAAGACCAGGTCACGTGACACCACCTCCCAAAAAAAAATATGGTCGTACCACAGTCACAGTTTTTGAATGATCGGTTTTACACTTACAGGATTTCATAAGGTCATATATATATCTACAATTCGTATATCTTGGATGTGTTATATCAGCGACCTAAAGTCGGGTCAATTTCGTTACCTCCCCATTATAAGTCAATGGGGAAATATTAAAATGCTTACTATTCCAAGGATGCGCAAGATAACAGTCTAAATCCTTCTGGATCATGTTTCTATAAGCCATTATTGATGACCTAGGTACCATTTTTGTTCAGTGACCCCTACAGGGTCAGCCGAGGTCATCCGAGGTCACCATCAGTTTTATGTCAATAACTCTCGACATGATGATGATAGAGCCGTAAAACTGACACCAATGTGTTTGTCTCGTCGCGGCACGTCTTCCCATATGCAACATGGCCTACTTGGGTCACCACTTGACCTTGACCTGAGGTCAAATTTGTAAGTTGACCTAACTTGGTTGTCAAGCATATTAAACGACGCGCCTTGGCGACACAAATACGATGGCTTCAACATTATTACCGTGTCTTTATTAGGTAAAAATATATTCGTGATAAACTGTCTGGTAAAAAAAACACTTTTTGACATTTGATGAGCTCTGGAGCCTAAACTATTGACCTGAACTGAAATCTGAAGACACCTTAATGATTACATATTTCAAGAGCTTTCGATTGTTGTTTTTTTCGTTTGTTCCTAGCTATCATAGTCCCTGTGATATCTGGGGTTTCTGGAGCGAAGTCCTTAAACTGGAAAATCTGACATTCGATGACCTCTGGTGACCTCAATTTTGACTTGAGGAAAAAATATTTCAGATACCTTCGAATGTGCTTGTCGAGAGCTTTCGAACGCCGTTTTCCGCGTCTTCTAGCCCTTTTAGTTTTTGAGTAAGAGTGGGTGTCACCCCCCCCCCCCCCCCCCGGCACGGCGAAGGTGGCGCCGAGCACTGACACGGCGCGGGTTAAAGCCACAGTATTTGTCCGAGATATTTGAAACTTACAGGATTTCATAAAGTCATAAGTATCTACAATTTGTGGATCTCGGCTTTTTTATATCGGTGACATAAGGTCAGGTCAATTTCGTGACCCCCCATTATAAGTCAATGGGGAAATATACAAATGCTTCCTATTCAGAGAATATGCATTAGATCAAGGCAATTATTCCAGCATCATGTTATTTTAGCTCATTCTTGATGACCCAGGTGCAACTGCTACTCAGTAAATACTGCAAGGTCAGCTGAGGTCATCTGAGGTCACCAACACTTTTTGTGTCAATAACTCTTGATAGAATAAAGATATAGACGTGTGAATGACACCACTGTGTTTGTCTCGTTGAGTCACGTCGCCCCGTATGTAACATAACCTACCTGGGTCACCAAATGACCCTGACCTGAGGTCAAGTTTTGAAGTTGACCTTACCGTGTCACCATTAATATGTTTAAAAGCGTCTTGACGAGACAAACATGATGGTGTTAATGTTATGCACATATGTGTAGCCAATACAAAGGAATTCGCAATTTGTTTTGGGAAGAAAATGCCATCGCGCCCTTCGATGACTTCTGGAGCCTATAATATTTAACTGAGCTAAAATTTGAGGAAACTTTGACGATTGCATATTTCAAGAGCTTTCAATTTCTTCTTCCGTTTGTTCCTAGCTACCATAGTTCCCGAGGTATTTGTGGGTTCTTGGAGCGATGTCCTAACATTGGAAAATCTGACCTTCTTTGGTCTCTGGTGATCTCAATATTGACCTGAGTAAAAAAAAAAATAACGAAAAATAGTTTCGACATAATTTCTGATGAGCTGTCGAACGGTGTTTTTGGATTCCGCCCAATTACGATAGGAGCCAATTTAGAAGGGGGCGACCTGAGCCAAACAATGCCCCAAGTAACTTCGAATGTCCTTGTCGAGTGCTTTCGAACGCTTTTTTGCACGTCTTTCTAGTCCTTTTAGTTTTCGAGTTAGTGGGTGGGGGGTCATTTTGACTCCCACCCCCACCAGGGAGAAGTTGTCTCAGAGGCCCACCGGAGCGCGTGGTAACGCTAGAAAATAGAACGAGCCGGCACATGGAGCCGTTCTTTCTTGCAGTTCACAATGTCCGCTATAGATGTCGCTAGTGATCAGCGGTGCTGGCCTGTCCTCGCCAGCACGAATTTTATGTCCGTATAGTTTTATCAAGTCCAGCTCAGCAGTCATAAAGCATGCAATTGCAACAACATTGCATATTTGAATTGATGATGCTTAAAATGAATATGTATCAGAAGGGCAAAAAAAATAAGTGGCTTCACAGCTTCTACATCTATAGGTAATCTCCGATAATCCTCGACAGAAACCCTCCGATAAAGCCATTGCCCGGCCGTTTCATCTCGTCGGTCGTCCTCACTTGAGCGTGCTGCTGCCGACCAGGATGTAGGAGACCGTGCAGTAGAAGCTGGCGATGCCGGCGGTGAAGGACGACTTGCAGACGAGCATCAGCAGCATGGTCTGGTGCTCGACGAAGGCGTAGCAGGCCCAGAGCACGGTGAAGAAGAGAAACCATTGCCAGAGCAGGTCGGTGGTGCTGTAGCCGGGCGTCTCACAGTTCACGCAGTGGTCGCCCAGGCCCAGGCCCCTGTCGGAGAAACACAGAGGTCGAGGTGCAAACTCGAGCGAGGACCGGAGAGTACACATTGGAGAATGTAAATCTCCACATGAATAGGATGTGTAATGCAAACACTGGTGGCGTATTGAACATTGCAGCTTGCAGTGTAAATTGGGCTTAACCTACTTTGTCATATATTTTCCGCCAACAGGTGCAGCGGCATGCAATACCGAATATGGAGTAAAATGCGTTATTAAATCAATCATAATGAAAGCAATCGCGTGAAAATAAATTTTAACTATCGATTTCCAAAAAGAACCAACACAAGCACTATCTCCATCTGATTGAATCATAAGGTTAATTAAAACGCCAAAATGAGCTCATAAGTGCATAAATATAGTTAAGTAATCTTGCATAAATATACGATACTCACTGGCCAACACTATTACAAGGCAGTCAATGGTCACCGAGAAAGCAATCACCACATATGTATGCAGCCGCGGCAGTTGCGCCACTGACCAGAATACGATGGAGGCGCCGGCACAGACGGAGAGCGCCGAGAGCGGTAAAGAGCTGAGTGTCTGGCAGAGGATGAACGCTGCCCCTCCGTAGATGCCCTCCCGCGACTCCTGGTAGTACCTCGTGCGGAAGATACCGACTGTAGAGGGACACCGGCGTACGGGTGGTTAAAGGTTACGGCGCCGCCTCGGTCAGCCGCACAGGAACATTACAAAATGCTGCCCTCGAAGACTTTTTGTAAAACATGCTATGAAAACCGAAATGCCCCTCGTTTGATAAACACTAAACTCACTTTTTGCTCGTTATCGTCATAAATTGAAACTATCTGTGTCGATACAATGTTCTAAAAGATGGGAGAAATCGAAAGTTTAAGTTTATAATTGTGTTCGTTGTTTTTTGCGCGAGGCCAGAATGAACACGGTTCAACATGAAGATGGCTGTTAGTTTCCGTGTGTCGATTTCCCACGCCGTCTCTGAAAAGGCGTGAAGTGGCGAGGTGGCTTACACGTGGACGCGGTGATGACGATCGTGTCGTCTCTGAAAAGGCGTGAAGTGGCGAGGTGGCTTACACGTGGACGCGGTGATGACGATCGTGTCGTCTCTGAAAAGGCGTGAAGTGGCGAGGTGGCTTACACGTGGACGCGGTGATGACGATCGTGCCGTCTCTGAAAAGGCGTGAAGTGGCGAGGTGGCTTACACGTGGACGCGGTGATGACGATCGTGCCGTCTCTGAAAAGGCGTGAAGTGGCGAGGTGGCTTACACGTGGACGCGGTGATGACGATGGAGAGCAGAGAGACGCCGGCCAGACAGTTGAAGATGAGTCCTGTCCGCGTCACCAGCGACTGCTGAGTCGCCTGCAGATACAAGATTACATGGCGAATGTAAACAGGGCCTGTGCGATACCTAGCCTAGCCTTCTGATGAGAGATCGGTGATCATTTTCCTTTATTCATCGCTTTCTAATACTCGTATGTTTGTATAGGACGACAAATGAGATTAAAATTCCTGATGAAAATAATAATAAAAGAAAATTCAGAAAACCGCTTGAAAGAAAGTCGTACAGAACCGTTAAATTTAACCAAGCAGCCAACAGGTAGATAATATTCGCATATCATGTCACAAAATTCGCACGTCACAAAATATCACATCGACAACCACGGACATTTTATACGGAGGCCTTGATTCATACCTAAAGATGAAGGCCTCCGACCACCACCACAGAAGCTTTGTCTCCCAGAGGCACAGTGGAGCACAATAGAATACCTGAAGTGGGAAGTAGAAGTTCCACAAGATGAAAAAGAATATCGGCAGCAGGAACAGTTTGAGACCAAGCAGCTTCAGTCCGCTGCGTCGGAAGTTGAACATCGAGTCACACGTTCTCCTGAAACAATTTCAAAAGAACGGTACGGAAAATCAGGCCACTGAAGATAAAACACTGACGGCTTGATGTTTCGAACAGACACATTAGTATCTCTTTTTAAAAGCTTCGTCTGGAAGCTTTTTAACTGATTTTTCCTGGGTTGCATGCATCAAGCATTATCGTATTTAATCGAAAATCGGTTCATATTTTTTAAACACCTTATTTTACACAAATAAACATAACATAAAAGATGAAGCTCGTCCTGGAAATATGTCATAATGCTGATCAATTTATCCGGAGCCACACTGTCAAATAAAAGGACAGAAGCTGGAAGAAGACACACAACCAAATACATGGTTATATTTCGTTGTAGTGTCTACTTCCACCGATCGGTGAATCGCTCGCTCGTTCTCTCTGCATGCCACTCTTCTTTTGCGTGGTATAACCGTTCAGTTCTATTTCGTTAGCTCCCTGTTATGTCGGCCTGCGTGATACACCACGCCGCTGATCCGTGCGGCGTCTCCCGACCCTGACCAGACGAGGTGCCACGTTATGTTCCCTACCCCGTCCCTCACTAGTCGCCTCTATCCCCGTCCCTCACCAGATGAGACTCCACAGCGGCGGCGGCGCCCGGCCGGTCAGGTCAGGTCAGGTCCCTGTCCCCCTCTCCTGTCCCCATGTCTCACCAGATGAGACTCCACAGCGGCGGCGGCGCCCGGCCGGTCAGGTCAGGTCCCTGCCCCCCTCTCCTGTCCCCCATGTCTCACCAGATGAGGCTCCACATGACGGCCGGCATCGGCGCTCGGCCGTACGCCGACAGAGGCACCTTCAGCTGCATCGTGTCCGGCTCTATGTCGGGAGGCGCGTGTTTCCTGTAGGGGCCGCCCTCGGCGCGGAACCGCTCCACCAGCGCGGCGATCTGGTTGTTGGACTCGATGAACCTCTCCCTGGAGCGTCGGTCCACTGTAGAGAGGCAGACTGGCAGGGGGAGGGGTGGGGTAAGTCAGGTCGGGTCCGGTCAAGTCGGCTCATATCGGAGCGGATCTGTTGATAAATATTAGTTTGGCAAATTAAAAAGAAACTGAACGAATCATAAAAGCAAATGTAAAATGAATATACCACACCTTTCTTGATTGCAACGCATCTGAGTTCTGACCTCTGCCAACTCACAAACTCCTCCGCCCAGCTCAGAATTCCGTCGAACTCACGGTAGAACATGAGCGGGTTATCCAGCTCTGTCTATCTCACGGTTAACTCACGGCTCACCCGCCCAGCTCACGGTAGTACATGAGCGGGCTCTCCAGCTCTGTCTAACTCACGGTTAACTCACGGTTCACCCCGCCCAGCTCACGGTAGTACATGAGCGGGTTCTCCAGCTCTGTCTAACTCACGGTTAACTCACGGTTCACCCCGCCCAGCTCACGGTAGTACATGAGCGGGTTCTCCAGCTCCGTCTAACTCACGGTTAACTCAAGGTTCACCCCGCCCAACTCACGGTAGTACATGAGCGGGTTCTCCAGCTCGGGGCACGGGAAGCCGATGACGCGGAAATAATCCAGCATCATCCGCGTACTGCCCGTGTAGACGACATCTCCGAGACAGAGGTAGGTGACGCGGTCCAGGAACGGGAAGATGTCTGAGCGCGGTTTCTCCATGGTCAGCACCACGATCCGGTTGTACTTCTTGGCGTGGTTGGAGAGGATCGAGATAATGAAGTAGGTGTTGAGCGGGTCCAGGTCCCAGGTGGGCTCGTCCAGCAGCAGACACACTGCAAACAAGAGAAGAGGGAAAGCTACTTCAGCAGGAGAAAGCTAACACGTACGCATACGGAGAGGAAATGCATCGCTTATGCCGAGACATTTGTTTGTTTATTGGGGTTTTAGGGCGCGCCGACTCATCAGGTCAATTTGCGCCCATGCCGAGACATCCTATCTGACTGTCTTCTGACCGGGACCTGTGACAGTATGGCATTGCGTAGGGTTACGGGTGCCGCAAGACCAGCCGCGATATGTGATGATGACTAGGGCTTAGCGTTGCCGCTGTATCTACTGACCGGGATCCCGCATCAGCTGCACCCCTATGACGAGCCCTATGTGATGATGACTGATGACATCACCCCTATGTGATGATGACTAGGGCTTAGCGTTGCCGCTGTATCTACTGACCGGGATCCCGCATCAGCTGCACCCCTATGATGAGCCGTTTGTATTCTGACGCCGTCAGGTCCTCCACTCCGCGGTTACTGACGTTGTTCAGCGCCATGTCGGCCATCACCTGCTTCACCCGCGCCGCCTTCACGCCGCCAGAGATCTGGTGGTGACATAATACAGTCACAGACACAGACACGGACAGACAGACACACAAGCACACGCAATAACTCCGCCCGAAATCTGACGGCGGCAGCAGGACGTCAGCCGGATCCGACACATACGTACACACCAGTGAGTCGTGGAGAGAATGAGCAGGCGGAGTGAGGGCAGGCGGAGTGAGGGCAGGCGGAGTGAGGGCAGGCGGAATCAGGGCAAAGGGTGATCGGGAGTTAGAGACACACAAATTATATGTTTGCAGATTGTGTTACAATAAGTCATCGTTTCTAACCCGCATTGGCCTCCTTAGCTATCGTTGGTAAGATAAAATTTCGTGTCACGCAAATATAAATGAGGATGTTGGCTGCACTGACCTGCATAGGTCATCTCTGTACACACCTGCATGGAGATGGTCATGTTGGCGGCGTACTGCAGGGTCTGCCGCACGGTCAGACCGGGGATCAGGTCGGCCTTCTGCGTGACGTAGCCGCAGTGCTCCTGGAACAGCTGCTGTGACATCGGCACGTTGTTCAGCTGGATCTGACCCCGGTTCCGGCCCTGGGCGCGACGGGAGATCACCTCCAGCAGGGCTCGCTTACCGCTGCCTGCGAAAAAAGGGGAGGAGCGTCAAGAGGTCAAGTTGAAAGATCAATTTCAAATAAGGGCTCATATCAGGTTGAGATTGGAAGTATTTTGAATGGCCAATGTGACTGGTAACTATAAGGTATAGCTTTAAAAGTTGCAAAAATTGCACTATGTAGTGACCTCAGCGTCCTTTCGTTATCTTACGACATCCCGTGATGTTTCTTTAAATAGGTAACTGTTTAAAATGGTGAAATGGACATTGCAATTTTAAAACCATAAGGATATAAAACATTGCCACGAAAGCTGTGCCGTTTAAATTAAGCGCTGGACTGTTGTGCGATCGACCTACCTTTTGACCCGAGCACAGCCATGACCTCCCCGCCGTGCACCTCGAGCGAGACATCCTTCAGGATGACCCCGGTGGGTACGGAGCCGAGCAGCTGCTGGAAGCACGTGCCGGACTCCACCTGTGGCCGACAGGAGTGGGGACGGCGTCACACGGCTGAAGGGAGATGATTTGTCAACATCGGGTCAAGACAGGTGACGGAGGACCTGCAGGGAGGATTTATTATAAAACAAATCAGTATAATGACGGCGATGCATCACCGAGGCAAAGCAGATCGAGCGGAACATCCGAAAGGTCTCAGGCGTGCTGCCACCGGGCTCATCCTGAAGGATGTCTCGCTCGAGGTGCACGGAGGGGAGGTCATGTCCGTCCTCGGGTCAAAAGGTAGGTCGATCGCACAACAATCCAGCGCTGCATGGCATTGCATGCGCAATTGTACAGCGGCACAAGCTGTCTGTTTGATACTTGAATGATGGCAAAGCATTACCTGGACAGAAATGAGGAAACCGAACATTCACAATGTCAGTAGTCAGTACAGCGTCCATCAGTATTGGATAACCTAACCTAACCTAACCTTGACATGAACAAATGTCTAACATTTGAATCGTTTGTGCAATTGAGCTGCAATGGCGTTGTAAGATTACACATGCCAAGATGACATTACTGATAGTGCTCACACCACCAAACCGAGGCGTTCGAGACATTTCATGACACGAAACAATCGCTATTAAGCCACATTTTCCTCGTATGCTCGTGCTATAAACCTACCTGGCCAGTGTGGAATACTCCTGACAACTGGAGCATATACTCCTGGTTTGGCAGCATTTTTCCTGAAACAAAGACAAGTCACAGTTTAGTGTGTACACTTTGTACGTAAATGTATGCTAATGCAGGATATAGCATCAGTGTGCACACTTAGAAACTCTCCCGGGCGGTACCGGTCTGCGAAACGTCCGTTCAATAACTACAAACTTGGTGATAATCTGCTGTGCTCCAATGCAGTCTCCGCGACGACACAAGAAAGACTCCGCGCGGCTCCCAAATGAAGACGACGCTATAGTACAAACATGCCGTCCATTTTTCCCTAGGAACTTGTTTCGAGAGATCGTTGACATCGATGCTCACTTTGCAGCGTCTGGTTCCAGTCAATGACCTCGCCGGGCATCTCCGTCGTGAATCGTTGCCACTAAATAGCAAAGAAGCGTCCCGTTATGCTGGTGCTACGTGCCTGTGCCGGCTTGAAGTTTCCGTCGCTCCGGGCGACTCAACGCGCAGTCGCTCCGCCTCTTTAGGTTTAGCGGGACGGTTCTCGCCAGCATACGAGAGACAAAAAGGCATCGTTCCGCGCCAGTGAGCCCCCGCAGGCCGCTGTGCTATGGCCGAGCATCACCCGCTAGAGCGACCAAACCTAGCCACCGCACAAATACACCCGAACAACACGAACACACTGTAGTTATCGACTATACCTCCCACATTTATACCGGGGAAGAGCTTTTCCCACCCCTGGACTCACCTGTTGAGGGGTGTGGAGCGCTGCAGCAGCACACACCTCTCCACTGTCCACCTCGACACTCGGCTCGGCTCGGAGGGCGCTCGTCCCGCCTGGGAAAACATCAACAGGTGAGGTGACGTCGGGTACACCGACGCCCGCCATTGGTCGACGGCGCGGTGGTTGACCCGCGCTGTCGGCTGTGCTGTCCCTCCACCACTCCACCGCCCAGCAGCAGCCAATCAGAATCCGCGCTCGGGCGCTCCACCGGTGCGGGCGGCGGTGGAAACGGCGGCGGCGGCGGCGGTGGTGGTGGTGGCGGCAGCGAGCCAGCGGGCTTGGTGCAGCAAATAAGGTGACTGCTGAGCGGTGGGCCGGCCGGCGGCAGCGGTCAGTGACGAGCAGCCCGTGCTGGGTGAGACGCGGCGGTGGACGGTGCGGGGAACCAGAGTGCTGCGGTGGATAGGACAGAGGCTGTGAGCGTGCCAGTGGACCCATCTGCATGACTGGATAAACACACTGCACGGGCTAAAGAAGGAGACAGACCACGCATAGAGGATGAGAGGCCGACGGTAAGTGGGAACAACCCGTCCACACATCGTGATCCCCTTACCCCTCTCCACCCTCTGGCATATCCCCCCATCACCGCCTCTGCTACCAACACATCCCGCCATCTCTGCTGCCTCTCGGCGAGGCGTAACGTCTCGGGTGCTCTCGGTCTGGGCGGTGGTACCGGTGCGTCTTGCGCCCCTCCGGAGGCGGTGGTGGGTCGCCCTGTGTCGTCCCGTTCGGAGGGCGCTGACCCTGTCCGTGGTGGTCCGGCGCCGCCACCGCAAACAAGGCGTGAGAAGGCCCGTCCCAGGTGGCAGGGATGGGAGCCAGGGCGACCGCATGGGAGACCTGAGTTCAGCTAGGGTGTGATACAGACTGGTTATTGATTCAACTTTTTTTGGAACGATTCAATCATTATTCATTTTGGAATCTGAATGATTCAAACACCGTTCGATTCACGGAGCAAATTTTGAGAATTTATTATTTCCAATTCAAAGAACCAAAAGAAAATTGTTAATCGATTCACGTTTGATTCAACATTTAAATATATGTGGTGAATGTATGTCAAATCAATAAAAATGAAAACATACATATATATGATCAGTAACACATTGTTACAGCAATACTATTTCAGTATAAATTAATGTAGCCACTGGGACTGTCATGCATGCATGTATTTTTGTTTGCATGTATTTGCAAACAAAAATGTTGTATTGTTTGTATGTTTATTTGTTTTATTTGTGTGTATGTTTTATTGTTTGCATGTATTTGCACAATTTACCAGTGTACTTGAATCGTTAAGAATCGTTACATCTTTTGATTCAATCAGCCTTGATTTGATGCGAGTTTTGATTCAATCACGATTCATGAATCAAAATATCTGGTGGTGAATCAATATTTTTTTTTATTCAAGGAATTTTGATTGAACGATTACAATCGATTCAATCAGTGTCGAATCAATAACCAGTCTGGTGATAGTTACATGCGAGTGGCTTGGAGTTTCCATGCATTTGGCTTGCAATTCAAGACACGTGTATTGCTAACACAATAGAGTGCAATAGACACGCTAGCTGAACCTACAGCCTATCTTATTGACGGATACTGTTCAGTGAACGTATTGTGGCGGTTTCGGAACGTTAGATAGCACAAGGTTCCAAGACAAGACAAGGTTCTAGTATGGCACAGCCACACGGCAAAGAAGTAACCATTTTAACCATCCCGGTGATGTGAGAGGAACAGCTTAGAGTATCAGCATGCATAGACACGGGCAAGGCTTGGCAAGCGTGTAATTGTTCGAAGAAGTCTCTTAGCATTACCGTACTTTTTTGATGAGCTGAAAAGGACAGATCTAAAAAGTTAAATGCTTGATTGTAAGAAATAAGACCTACGTGAAATTTTAAAAATGTGCAGCTACCCTTACATAAGTTTGCTGAGTGTTAAACCATGAACTTCGACAGTTTATCAACTTCCACATGTCATGTTAGCTGTGGCGGAACATGCATCACTGGTCATCGATGTGTTGGCGTACTTACAAAGATACGAGGATACGAGGACAAGACGTTGCGCTGAGTGCACGATGGGGCTGTTGAAAAGGATTCGAAGGCGCGATGCTTCGGCCCGCCTTGTAGATCCGGCAGGCACGACTGCCGGATTACCAGCTACTGCTACCGGAGAACCACAACTCGGCGACAAACACAAGCCGCGTGACCAGGATAACTCTGCATGCTAATTACCGATAATAACATGCAAATCGGTGAGCACGTGATGTAATACCAGCACGGCAACAAATTAGCTCTTTTTTTTAGCTGCGAGAACAAAGAAGACTAAACGACACAACCCAATGACATTAACACTGCAAATGTACACCTCATAATGCGTTGCAACTTTTGCAATTAAATAACTCTCGCAGTTAGCGTTGAGATTGCCGACAACGTTCAACACATGCAGGTTAAATTCGCTCGGATACACGGAATTAATTGTTGTCACAACATCACGGAAGAAGCTGGCGCCCCCTGACAGCTCCTACATTCCTGGACGGCATGAAGCGTGAATCCTGCCTGCGAGGACCTCCTCCTGTCCGGGTCCGGGCCGATGGCGACCTTGGCGGAGCGTGGACGGAGCTCGTTACCCCTCATCTCCCCTCCCCCTGCTGCCGCTCGGACGGCGCTCCGGTCGGCGCACAAAGCTCCGACAGCCCTCCGTGCCGCCCAAGGCCAAGCGGCTGCAGAAAAACAGCCATCTGTCGATACCGCCGGCGCCGCCATGCCGCCGCCGCCGCCGCCGCCGCCGCCGCCGCGGGGGTCTCCGCCGGTGCCGTGGGCAGGAGCCAATGATACCGACCGGCGGGCACGCATGGTGGTGGCGGCGCGCTCGTGCGGTTTTACCTCCGACGTTGCGGCTTTGTCCCTGCCGTCGGCTGTGTCACGACGGAGGGCGTCCCCCGGCTTCGTGAGGGGTGAAAACACACGGTCGTCCCAGCCAGCACCGCCCCACCGGCACGACACAGTCGAGGGAGGTGTCGTATTTGCCAGACGGTCGGGTCATGTCCGCCAGCTGGTCAGGCCAGGTCGCAGAGGCTTGGCTCCGACATGGGTGAACTCGAGGCTGGCCTCGAGATTCCGCTGTTCGAAGAGCTGTCGAATGCCGAACAGTAAAGGCAGTTCGACGTTCAAAATATTCGTGAGCTGAGCCTATCACCGTCCGTAAGGTTTTAGACGCGAAGAAACGCCCAAATGATGGTCCCTTCAGACGCTGGGTTTGGTGAGGTCAGTGGTCGTGGTGTAGGGGTCGACGCCTCCTCCCACTGATGTTGCCTCTGATGACCGCTCGAGTCTCACTGGACCATCCATAAAGCCTCCGAGCTGACAATGGTAATAGGGCGTCCACCCTTTGTTTGCGAGAACTGGAGAATCTAGATTGTGGGTAGAAAACCACCAGGCCGGGACTGGAGGTCATTTGCATCAACAAAAACGCGCCATAAACATTTAACAGTATTCGTGAGACGCGAACCCAGGCTGGCTAAATTGGCTTCGTCGTACCAATTGTTCACTCATTTTCCTTATGCTCATAATTCTAGGTGGTGCAAAGATAGAATGCAAACTGTGAAAAATAGTGTATTGATCGTCGTCGAAAGGATGTTTGTCAAAATGCATTGGAACAATTACATTTGTTTTTAAATTACTATGAATATGTGCCATCTTCTAATTCACTAAATTTGTAGCGTACGTCTCTTTGTCTCTAGACGGTGTCCGATGGGCCTCATTCCTTTATACACACGCACAGCACAGACGGCAGCACTGATGACGGTGAAATTTGCACACACGACAGTTTCAAGCTTTGTGACGATCCACGGCAAAAAGTAAAGTCACTCCGATGTCTGTGTCGGTCACAGCACGCGGCCAGAAAGGGCATGTTTTCCATTGGTTTATCATGCATACAAACCCGAGCGAAATGTGTGTGTAAAATGCGAGAAAACGAACGCGAAACATGGATGCAATTCCAGGTCAAATTAATATTATATAAAGCAACAATGACAATCCGACAAGCGAATTATATACACATTGATGGATGACAATACAATACAACCCTCGGGCCGGCGCAAACAGCGGTCCGGTGGCGACCCCGCCCAGAGAATCCAGGCGGACTAGACGGTGTCCGATGCGCAGATTGCCTCAATGTGGGAAGTGCCGGCCAGCACGAAGAAGAGCACGTATGCCTGGCAGCTGGTGACACTGCGCTGATTGACCGGACGCACCCGTGAGTCGTACTCGTGCCACTCGGCCGTGTGCGGGTGTTTACAGTAGGCCGTGTAGTGGCCGGAGACTAGCGTGCCGGAGTAGTTGGCCACGCCGTACAGGTTGTACCTGCAGAGCGTCTGGTCAGTCGAGAACGGCGACAGGTCCAGCCCGGTCACCGGAATGTCCACGGCGGTGTTGAGTTTGCTGTGGGACCTCTCCTGCGGCAAGAAACGTGTCAGGCGCACCACCAGGACGCGCGGGAACTTCTGGCTCGAAAAGTTTTTGGTGCACTTTTGCCGCTTCTGGCACTGGCATTCCAGGCACTGGCGCTTCTGGCATTCCAGGTTGATATATCGGTAATTTAGAGTCCGATCGGCACGGGATAAACACAAGCGTATATAGAAATTAACGGGATGGCGTATGCAATGTGGGTCGCCACGTTGCACGTGCCAAATAAATAGCGAAATAATTTAAATTGCATGGTTTTACAACGTTTTTCACGAATAAAGTCAGAACTCGGAACCTTTCGCACGTAAAGCGATGCAACATTTGCAATTGTGCAGACAAATGTACCCGCTTTATAATGGATGTAAAACTGAAGCTTACCGATTAGTGTTTATGCATTTAAATCGACTAGGGATATTCAATTTGACAATTTTTGAGCTTTTTTCTGATTACACCGCCATGCCGTCAAAACCCGAGGGTGTTGAACGATAGAAGTTATACAGCTGTGAAGCGCAGTCATTTCTGACCAATATCCACCCAAAATTTACGCGTATTTACAAACATGAAAGTTGTAAATAAAGTTGTAAGAAAACGCTGTAATACCTATTTTGGTCGGCGTAATTCGGGTCGGTAAAGTTTGCAATATATCCACCGAATATTGGTTCCGAAGTAACTATTCTCGAAGAATTTGCTGCGCTTGAAACGCACTCCCGTTTGACGGATCATAGGTTGATAAATGCAATTTTCGAACGATTTAGTGCAACCCCAAATAAGTTAACGGCACAACCGACGCCAACGGCGACGCCTCTTCGCGCAGCGAAGCAAGCGGGGACCGCTTGTTTTTACTAAATTATTACCGAGCCGAGCGGGTACGTAGCGCACGCGAGGTCTTATATCATCTAGGGGAAAGCCCTTTGAAATGGCATTACAAGTTGGCATACAAATGGCATCTAGTATAAGCCAGGCTTTATTCGCTAAATATTGTATCGAAAATTTGAAAGAGCAAATTACCGATAGAACACTTTGTGCAAGGCGATAAAACAGGCGCGCGAAATTCGACCTGTGATGGTCGATTTTTTTTCTCTTCTTTTGTTCGATTTCTTTTTTATTGGAAAAAAAAGCATTTTGAAAGAGAAAGTCGCCGAGGACACTCAGCCAAGTGGTCGTGCAACTTAACGTACCTCATTAGTTCGCGCAGCAGCTAATTATTTGCACCAATGAGCAAACACGAAATTAAACAGACTTACCCAATTAAAAAGCAGCAGCCGGTGTCATAGATTGCGTCACCACGTCGACGAACGTGCTGTATCTCAGACAGTGGAAACACCTACATTACTCCATGAGGTCACAGGTCGAAGTAAATGAAGTAACACCTCCGAATGAAAGCAAATACGCATGGAGACACCCCATGTGTGAATGAAAGCGAATGTGACGATACCTACTTTTAAACGCCGGAGCCGAGCACGGTAAGCGCACTCGACGTTACTGAAGCGCGTGCAATGCATATGGGAAGAGAAATCTTCTCGGTTTCTTCATCGGAATATTAGGGTCAAAGGATCAACCACGCTCAACTGATGGTTACTAAAACACCCAGAAGCTTCCGTCATGCAAAGAGAATTGCCTTTCCGGCTTTGACGATACGGCATAGAACCAGCCGCAGTCACGCCAGGAGTTATTTTGGCGTGACCTGGAGTTATTTTGGCGTGACCGTGGAACAATACGAGGCATATTGACCGTTTTTCTTCTTTTCAGTATTACACATAAAGGTTAAGAAAAAACGTTATTAGCATCCCTAAATACCTGACTGCACGGACACAATATCCGAATCTGGTTAGGGCATCATTGAAATAACTTTGCTTAGACAAAACGCTCCAAAAATGTAATATGACGTATATACATACATAGGCATATACATACTTCATGGTAATAGGCAGTGGCGTACGCAGGAATTCACAAAGGACCAGGTCATTGCCTTGAAGGACGCCTCCCGATCGACAGGGGAGCCACCAATATTGGCCAAATTTTGCAGGAGGGGGGGGGGGGGGGCGGGCGCCTCTCCTTCCGCACCGTGCGGCAGGAGAGTCACTGGCCGGAGGGGCGCCGTCACTCGCCGAAGAGGGGCAGTCACTAGTCGGAGGGGCGCCGTCAATAGCCGGGGAGGGGGGGGGGGGGCGCCGTCGCTGGCCGGAGGGACGCTGTCACGGGCCGGAGAGGCGCCGTATATGGCAGTGATCGGCTTCACTAGCCGGGGGAGCGTCCTCACTGGTCGGAGTGGCGCCGTCACTGGCCAGAGGGGCGTCCTCACTGGTCGGAGAGGCGCCGTATATGGCAGTGATCGGCTTCACTGGCCGGGGGAGCGTCCTCACTGGTCGGAGTGGCGCCGTCACTGGCCAGAGGGGCGTCGTGACTGATCGGAGAGGCGCCGTATATGGCAGTGATCGGCTTCACTGGCCGGGGGAGCGTCCTCACTGGTCGGAGTGGCGCCGTCACTGGCCAGAGGGGCGTCGTGACTGATCGGAGAGGCGCCGTATATGGCAGTGATCGGCTTCACTGGCCGGGGGAGCGTCCTCACTGGTCGGAGTGGCGCCGTCACTGGCCAGAGGGGCGTCGTGACTGATCGGAGGGGCGCCAGCTTTGCATGGGCGCCTCGGGTCCAAGGATAAGGTCATGACCTGCATGACCTGGTGACCTGATAAGGTCATGACCTGCATGACCTGATACTCGGTACACCACTGGTAATAGGTGTGTGTGTGTGTGTGTGGATTAAAATAATATAACTTCATTGATAGAGTGTTCGAAAATTTAACCTATGATAATTTACTAGTTGTATAATGCATATAACATTCTTTTCAACCATATAGTACCCAGTTTTAATTGTTTCAAACGTTATTCTGAACATAATTATTAGAAAAAGTAGAACAAAGTTTAACCTTATGCTCATATTAGGATGAAATAACTTGTTTCCTTTTGTTATTTCATCCTAATATGAGCATAAGGTTAAAATTCGTTCTACTTTTTCTAATATAGTACCCAGTACAGTAGGATGGGTCATCTAATGATTACTGACATGTCGGATCCCGACCATGGCGAAAATGACTTGTCCGTACCCCATTTTCTTTGCAAAACGAATGCAAACAAGAACATTTGTTTTGAATGATGTTGTTTAGCATGTATGCAGGTCAAATGTGAAATGATGCATAGTTCATAGCTCATATATTAAAAGGAGCGTCCACATAGTGGGTATTCTGCACATAGTCATTACTAACATGACTCATAATGCAGCACACATACTCACACGCACACACAGTAGTAAAAGCGATACAGTCGGTGAATCAGCGATCTAAAACAGTCAAGAACGCGCGGCGCGAGCGAGTATGGACGGCTGCCGCTGCACGGGCAGTCGGTTCCACGCGGCCGCGGCGGCCCGGTACGGGAACTGCCGCTGGGTGGCGGTCAGCCGGACGCGCGGCAAATGCAGGGAGCCAACGCCGTCCGAAAAAGACCGAGTCTGACGTTGGGAAGACTCGGCACGCGTTACAAAAAGAGCACGCAGAGCGTGGGTCGACTCTCTGACATGCAGCGCCCTGTGCACGTTCAGGCAGTCACGGTGGAGCCCAAGTTCCGCGACTCTCCGCCATCCAAGTGCTTTAAGAGCAGGAGATATATGATCACTGCGGCGAACACCACTCACGAGCCTGACAGCGAATTAATTACTATGTATGCTAATTATTTATTCTTACTGGTGCTTTAATTATGTGCACCATGTCGGTTACCGTGACGAGATTCATTATTATACTCCGGATCGCTGCCCATCAACTTGGAATCAGCAGCCCGGTTGCGGCTCAGCGCCCACTCAGCCTGCATACCTGTCCTGTCCTGTCCTGCATACCTGTCCACGTGACCGGCGATACTCCACGGATGCCTGCTCCCTGTCCTGCCCACGTGACCGGCGATACTCCACGGATGCCTGCTACCTGCCCTGCCCACGTGACCGGCGATACTCCACGGATGCCTGCTCCCTGTCCTGCCCACGTGACCGGCGATACTCCACGGATGCCTGCTCCCTGCCCTGTCCACGTGACCGGCGATACTCCACGGATGCCTGCTCCCTGTCCTGCCCACGTGACCGGCGATACTCCACAGATGCCTGCTCCCTGCCCTGTCCACGTGACCGGCGATACTCCACGGATGCCTGCTCCCTGCCCTGCCCACGTGACCGGCGATACTCCACGGATGCCTGCTCCCTGCCCTGTCCACGTGACCGGCGATACTCCACGGATGCCTGCTCCCTGTCCTGTCCACGTGACCGACGATACTCCACGGATGCCTGCTCCCTGTCCTGTCCACGTGACCGGCG
The DNA here is from genome assembly GCA_036785665.1 of Chirona hameri. Taxonomy (NCBI): domain Eukaryota; kingdom Metazoa; phylum Arthropoda; class Thecostraca; order Balanomorpha; family Balanidae; genus Chirona; species Chirona hameri. The sequence continues at coordinate 26,678 of JAXIVJ010001216.1, forward strand.
ATACTCCACGGATGCCTGCTCCCTGTCCTGTCCACGTGACCGGCGATACTCCACGGATGCCTGCTCCCTGCCCTGCCCACATGACCGGCGATACTCCACAGATGCTTGCTCCCTACCCTGTCCACGTGACCGGCGATACTCCACGGATGCCTGCTCCCTGTCCTGTCCACGTGACCGACGATACTCCACGGATGCCTGCTCCCTGCCCTGTCCACGCGACCGGCGATACTCCACGGATGCCTGCTCCCTGCCCTGTCCACGTGACCGGCGATACTCCACAGATGCCTGCTCCCTGCCCTGCCCACGTGACCGGCGATACTCCACGGATGCCTGCTCCCTGCCCTGCCCACGTGACCGGCGATACTCCACGGATGCCTGCTCCCTGCCCTGTCCATGTGACTGATAATCCGCGAGGTTGCCGCATGGTTTCCGCACGGCCACCGCTGCGGCCCGCTGACCCACAATTCGCGAACCGGTACAATGCGATCATGCGCGGTATTTCCTGACAATTCCGCAGCGCTGTGCACTGTGCAGACAGACGGGTCTGACCCGGTCACCGGCTCCCGGGCGACCTCCGGATGTGGTCATGACCGATCTGCAGATGGAACCCCGTTCGCCATCGCCCCGGACCGTCGATATCGTGCCGTGACCGCGCCGAGCGGGGATCGAGTCGAGCCGGAACCGATCAGAAATCGAGCCAGGATCGAGCCAGACAGGGTCTGAACCGCGACGGGCCGTGCCTTGACCGTGCCGGGGCCTGTACCGAGCCTGGACCGAGCTGGGGCGGGACCGAGCCTGGGCCGAGCTGGGGCGGGACCGAGCCAGACCGGGTCTTGACCGCGCCAGCCCGGGCGGGACCGCACCAGACCGGCCTGACCCGTCCCGTCCGGTCAGTGCGGTCGGCCGGACCCGTGCCGTCCGGTCAGGGCGGTCGGCCGATCTGGGACCACATCCGGGCGGAAGGCCACCGACCCTCGCTCCGCCGTCCGGTCTGGCCACAAACCGGTCGGACAGGCGTCCCCGCGCGGTAGACGGGGAAGCGCTCCGGCCGTGCGGAAATGCCGACAATGCGGGTCATTGGAGTGACGAAATCTGGGCCAGCGCGGGTCACGGGACAGAGGCAGCGGTACAGCGGCGGGGCGGGATGTAACAGAGACACCCACAGTGGACGGAGCGCCAGTACTGTTTGCGGACGTTTGCGGCGATTTCGAAAACGTTGCGCAAGCGTTTGAAACGATGAAGTGTGGGGTGGCTCCAGCGCCGGCGGTTGCACTCTGTGTGTGTCCCAGTGGGTCATGATGGCACGGCGCTGTATGTATCCCAGCTTGCCCGAAATGGCACCGGACTATTACGGACCAAATGTGGTGAAACTGGGTCCCTGCGTGTCACTGGACTAATTTGGCCGGTAATGATCCGGGACCCGGGCGCGGCAGTGCGCCCATTGTCCGCCGCAGCTATTGTTGTTGCAGGTACGGCACGCGATAGCTGTTCTGAATCGCCGCCTCCTCCTCATCTACTGCAGGTCACTGTGTGGGATCGAGTGGGTGTATGCACGTGACCCTCGTACGGCTACCGGTGGTCGAAAACAACACCACTGGCCTTGAGTGGCGCTTCGTGTTGGTATGTTTCAGTTCACCTACAGCACTGCCCACATACATGTCACCCGAGGCGAGGCGCTGTCTTGTATCGGTGTATCAAACAGGAGCTTAACTGTTACAGCTTATTTAGCTCCTGGTTGGACATGACAGATATATGGGAGCGCCTGTGGTTCTCTGCTATTCCGATCGTCCGATGTGGTGCTGAATTTATGGCGGATTATATTGCAATATCAAAACGGCCGAAATAGCACATAAGCTCGAGCATGCTAAATGCACTATCATGGCAAAAGTATATTGTAATATCAAAGCGGCCGAAACGGCACAATAACTCGAGCCTGATTAATGCAATATCGTGGGAAAACACTCAATGGCGTGCACTTATTTGACATGCAGCGTGCTTTCGACACCTTATATACAACTGATAATGTCAGATAAGTTATACAGAGCCGCCGGCACCTCCGCATTATTGTTGTTGGCGTAGGCGCACCGTCCTATACAATCGAGAATGGTCTTATATATTAAACAGAGTCACGTAGGCGGATATGTTTCAAATATGGACGACCGCTTCATAATGTACGGTCAAAACCCTGTATGTATTATGTTTAGTCGTTACTGTATGCATTGCAGAGCTTTCGCAGTTGGTATGTTGGCGTTAGCAGCACACATTTTGCACGCATCTTGCACGCGATCTCTCACATCTTGCATATTATTTTTCAAGGTAATTTTACAAGGCCGCAATTACCATAGCTGCACAGAACAGGAGATAATTTACGAAACACGAGGTCTTTATTCGGAGCAAAAGTCTAAAAAGTAAGCCAACAATGACTTAGTACAATGACCCCTCTTTGGTACCGACAGTGGTCCCAACTGTTCTACGGGATACCACCATGTGTGAAGCCTGGTGTGAGGAAATGTAAAGCCTGTGTGTGTGTGTGGGCGTATGTGACTGCTGTCAGTGTCTGTGAAAAGCTGCTTTGTCAGCGGGGAGCGGCCGGACCTGCCTTGTCAGGAGCCTGGCGAGAGGCTCGCGTCAACGCCGGCCAGGACCGTTCCATCAGCCGGTCAACACCGTTCCATCAGCCGGTCAGCACCGTTCAATCAGCAGGTCAGCACCTGCTGATTCAGCAATCAGCAGTCAGTGACCCGAGGGTCAGCGGCACGCACCTCTCACCACGGCCGCGGCGGCGCCGGAGCTGCTAATCTGAGGAAAGTTTGAGGCAAGGCTGGAGCCAAGGCTGAAGCCAAGGCTGGAGCCAAGGCTGGAGCCAAGGCTGGAGCCAAGGATGGAGCCAAGGCTGGAGACGGAGACGGAGACGGAGACGGAGACGGAGACGGAGACGGAGACGGAGACGGAGACGGAGACGGAGACGGAGACCAAAGTGGGGACAGAGACAGAAACAGAAACAGAGACAAAGACGGAGCCAGAACTGGGGACAGAGCAGGAGACTGAGTCGGAGTCGGAGTCGGAGTCGGAGTCGGAGTCGGAGTCGGAGTCGGAGTCGGAGTCGGAGCCGGCACCGGCTCCGGCACTGCGTTGCTGAGTCGCACAGTCACGAATAGTGCGATCGTGTAGCACCGAGCACTGTTGGTCGTAAGCGCGCTGAGAGTGCGCGAGTCATTTATCACGCCTCAGACGAAAGTTGATACGAGGCTCAACAACCACGAGATGCATAATCACTGTATTTTAATTGCCTGCTGAATGGTTGCAACGTCATCATACGGTTA
>JAXIVJ010001216.1:35000-145000 GCA_036785665.1 Chirona hameri
AACTCCTGCCGTTATCTTTCATGGGAAGTATTCACAATTTTATGACATTGTGTTTCACGTTTTCGTCTATTTTTTCTCACCCCACTCCCACACTAGCTCGGGTGCGTTCGGCCAGACAGGCATATCACGAGGGCGGGACTGGGGCGTCATTCGTGTCCAGTGAAAGCGTAGCGTGCCTCAGCGACGCAGTTCCCACCGCAGTCGGTCGGCACGCGGCTCCGGCGCGGCTCCGGCGCCCATTGATTGGTCGTGACACGCTCTGCAACCCAGCGTGACCAGCCGTCGCCCCTGGGAAAAGGACCCGAACACGAGCGGTCGGAAGCCTGGGGAACGGAGATGTCTGATTCAGCTGGCTAGGTATGCGGTACTGCATCACCTCTACGTCACTGAGACATGCGGTGAGGCTTATTGTTGAGTTGTCTTGGGGTGGGCAGGCACATAGCCAACCCCCCCCCCCCCCCCCCCCCCGAGGCCAGGGGCCCTTTTCGGCGCGCAGCGCCCGCCGATAAGGCCCGACGAGACCGCGCGAAGCTCGGTCTTTAGAGAGTTTAGAGCACTTCAGAGGCTCTTTAGGGCCACCAGGGTCCTCTGAAAGACCAGAGGGCTCCTTGCACGTTCAAAAGAGCCCTGCGCATGTCATAGGGGCCCCTGGCTAGACCGAAAGGGTCCCTGAGCGGGTCAGAGGGCCCCCTGAACACGTCGAATGGCCCCTAGCCAGCACAGAGGGGCCCTGGGCAGGTTGAAGAGGCCCTGAGCATGTCGGCAGGGCGACAAAGCAGCCAGCGCAGTCCCTTGCCAGGGCGAAAGGGCCCCTTAGAAGGCTGGATGGCCCCAGGACAGAGCAGACCAGAGGGCCCCTGAAAAGTTAAAAGGCCGGTGCAGATCGGAGGGGCCCCTGGCTAGACCGAAAGGGTCCCTGAGCCGGTCGGAAGGGCCCTTGAACATGCCGGATGAGTTCCTAGCCAGACTGAATGGGCCCCTGGGCAGGTCGGAGGGGCCCCTGAGCATGTCAACGGGGCGACAAAGCAGTCAGTGTAGTCCCAGGTCAGGTCGGAAGGACGTCTGAACAGGCCGAATTGGCCCCTTGACACACCAGAGGGGCTAGGTCAGAGGGGTCCCTGGCCAGACCGGAAGGGCCCAAAGCACGTAGAGATCCCAGATCAAGGTTAAATACAAAGAGGACTTACTCCACAAGAAAAAGATTCAAATCGGAGCTTTCGGGTAAATTGTAACACCCTTCGTTAGCAATTAAGAGGCATTCGGTAGCAGGTCATTGCTCGTCTTTAAGACGAGCAATGACCTGTTACCGAATGCCTCTTAATCGCTGACGAAGAGTGTTACAATACATCCGAAAGCTCCGATGTGTTTTCTTGTGGAGTAAGTCCTCTTTGTATTTAATTTATATCACCCACTCCACATCATGTCTTCTCGCGGATGAGTCTCTGAACAGGTCGGAAGAGCGTTGAAAAGGTCGGAGGGGCCCCTAGACGATCTGAAGGGACCCTGGGCCTTTCAACAGTAAGCATGCAGTTGTCCAAGAAATACAACTCAAAATTTTAGCACCGCTCCGCGGCGCAATTTAACTACATTTGTTTTGTATATGCCGGTTAAGAAAAATCGTGCCGTTTTTCGGCGCATTTATGTGTTATGTTGCTACTTTCCTATATGATTGGGCAAAATAGTTCGCTTTAGCACTTTTTACCGCCCTATGAAACGCACAATAACATTTTTAGAGGTCCGCACCATACGCAATGCGTCGCATTGATGGGAATGCATATCCAGGGCATACGACTAAAAAAAATCGCGCCGCGGAGCGGCGCAATTGATTTCAGAGTTCCAGGTCCTGCGCCTAAAAAAAAATATTCGAAGATGGTATAGCTGATTCTAAATTGCTGTCGCCGGCTCCAAAGTTGGTATGCCCCATGCCATACCTGTCATACTGCATTCTCCATGTCCTTGTAACATGCCTTTTCATCCATTTTGTTTGACCCTTTCAACGCTCGGGAAGGGGCCCTTTCGAGGCGCCGCCACCTGGACGAAATACTGCAGCTACGTGCCTGGGGCTGGGTGTGGCAGTATCGCACGGTCGCCAGGATAGGTGGTGCGATCCCTGTGGCGACGGGTCTCAACTTCCCGGAGATTTGGTATAGAAGATGGGCGAGATATCCTGGAATCTTTCTCTAGACGCCGGTACGAGCGCGCTGCATCGTGACAGGATACAGGTGGTCATTTCCTGGGGTTGAAAAGGGAAGAGGGGACCGTTAATACACCCATGACAACTTCCTACCGTGCTCCCCTTGTTGGGGACAAAGGGCGACAGCCGGCAACAGCAGGTGTCACAGTCTAGACAGCCGACAGGTGCCGGATTCCTGAATTAGCGAGGCCGTGACGACGGTAAGATATGCCTAATTGGGAGACATCAGAGTGATAGTGAGAGTTGCAAATTCAAACAAACCGCCCGCACACACATATTGGTGACTTAGTTTAACTGTCATCAAATACGTTTGAATCGTTTATGTTTTGGTTTGACCGACTTCAATAAAAGCGAAATGGTTACAAGTTGAATCGAAACTACAAGCCTAGAAAACTTCAGCGTGGAAATTGTCTACAATATTTAAATACTTACATCGTGGAATATATAAATGACCCAAGATTGGCATAACCACCATCAGTATTCCATCTTCCACCCATTAAGTAAGCACTGCCACTTAATGATACACACTTTAAACTTTAAAGTCTTTATCCAGAGAACCAGAGCAAAACGTTACGTTATTCCACCAGTCGGACCTGGAAGTAGCGTAGGCTGAGCAATGATAATTTCTCACACGAACACCGCGGAACGGCCAGGTATCTCATACATCCGGTGCAGCCTCCTCCCTCCCCCTCCCACTACCAACCCCATCTCTTCCACCGCTCCCCTGCCGGGCAGGTGTGAGTCGGGGCGGGGCGGCGGGCCTGACACCGGCAGCACCGGCCGACACCCCTCTCCCGCGGCCATGCAGTCAACGATGACGCCCTCAGCTCTTTGTCGGTGGTGAGCCGACTCCAGGCACCGTGTCTGGTGCCGAGCTCGGTCCCCGGCGGGCGGTCAGGCAGCGGCACGCCCTCTCCAGTCGGCACGCGCCTCAGAACAGGCTGGGTGTATTCAGGTTCAGCCCAGCTCTCATGCATACGATCTGCATGGCTGGTGTGGTTTGAATGCGCGGCCACAAGAACTTGACGGCGAGCAGCGGTGTCCATGGGTTGTTTATGAGGTGTGTTTGTGCGCTGTGAATGTCAATGAGCCGTGAGAATGTTGGTCCAGAATATATGACAATGGCGCGCCTGCCTACCTCAAGCGCCTGGGGTGATACGGGCCTGCTGTAGACTGCAAATTAGCTCGTTAAATCTCACTGTCATTCGACGTCCAGATAAGACGGGCTTTCAAGCTGCTTCAGCTTTCACTGCGGATCTGTTTGTACGTCGAATGGTTGTGGATTGCGTGGCGTCCTTTTATTTCACCGACTACTCAGTCATCGAATAGTCAGTGATCACAGAAGCATTGCGAAATTAATAGTTGTGTGGACATTTCTGAAGGGACTATATGCGCAATGATCCGATGATAGTCTTTCGGGTCATACGCAAAATACGATACAGTTTATCTTTATACGTCGCTGCCTGCACGATGTTGATGGAGGTCATAGGTCAGAGGTCATAAGGTCATAGTGCATGGAGTCACGTGGCATGTGAACAGGCATGGCGAATTGTCATATCTGCAATCTGCATGGCTTGTCACTTTCGCCAGCAATGCTTGAAAACTCGCAGAGGCATCAGGGAGTTTGAAGCAGAACAGATGGATCCGTTCGGGACTTTATTTTCACGCGTGACTTGGGACACTCTCTTATCTTGGACGGCTTATTAAGATAGCCATGACCAGCATGGGAATGAGAAAACAACTCAGACACTGCGTATCATCGGACGAAGAGAACATGTTGAAAGTTTACGTCAAACGGTTTGAAGCCCATTGTTTGAAATGACGAATAACAGAAGCTAAATGCGGAGGTAAACAAGCTTCTCAACAGACTCGGGTATCGGAGAAAGTTTGATGATTTTTGTAATTTCATTTCCAGCTAATTGTCCGTACATATTTGATCGTCGGTTGTAGTGAAAGCATCATTTAAACAATCGTTAATATCTTATCGATATATCAATAACAACGGCTTCCAGTAAGAAGTATGAGAGCGTCGGTGTTTCTACTATTTTGTGTTCACCTTCGAAGAACGGTCACGTCGCGCGCTAGTGACTTCCACACCTGCACTTTAGCACGATCACTGGAGGGCCTCCGAGACAAACTGGCCGAAGCAAATACAATATCGGCGGGTCAAGGTGCCCCTCGTTTTCTGTAACCATATTAGCTAGAATAAGAATACCCACACACATGTATTGATCTGATGTATACCTACAGAGTTCACCGTGCGCACAAATAACGTTTGTACAACAACGTCAATGCCGGCGGCAGGCAGACGGCCATTATCAGTTGTCGGGCGACCGGCTTTCCAAAGCGCACTTACGTTTATGTCGAAATGCATTTGTTTACCCGCAATTCCACTAGAGATAGATAGCGTCTTCACACCTAAGATCAGATGAGGAACGAGAGAGCTTCTCGAGTAAAACAGGTGGATTTGCTCAATATGACCTCTCCAATGCGCGTGTTTATCATAAAAGCCCAGCTCGGGTCCGTTGCCGCCAGCAGTCGGCTGTCGGTGCGTGGCGGTCGGCGGTCGGGCGGTCGGGCGGTCCGGCGGTGTGCGGTAACAGACCCATCAGCGGTGACGCTTCCTATCCTGGCCGGTCGTTACAGCCTCCGTCCATCAGCTGTGCCGTGGCTGTCGCTGAGCGTCTGTCTGTCTGGCTGGCTGGCTGGCTGGCTGGCTGGCTGGCTGGCTGGCTGGCTGGCTGGCTGGCTGGCTGGCTGGCTGGCTGGCTGGCTGGCTGGCTGGCTGGCTGGCTGGCTGGCTGGCTGGCTGGCTGGCTGGCTGGCTGGCTGTCTGTCTGTCTGTCTGTCTGTCTGTCTGTCTGTCTGTCTGTCTGTCTGTCTGTCTGTCTGTCTGTCTGTCTGTCTGTCTGTCTGTCTGTCTGTCTGTCTGTCTGTCTGTCTGTCTGTCTGTCTGTCTGTCTGCCTGTCTGTCTGTCTGTCTGTCTGTCTGTCTGTCTGTCTGTCTGTCTGTCTGTCTGTCTGTCTGTCTGTCTGTCTGTCTGTCTGTCTGTCTGTCTGTCTGTCTGTCTGTCTGTCTATCCGTCAGCTCTCCGGCCGGAAGAGCGGTACCGCACCACGGGCGGACGCTCTGCGGCTCTGCGGCGCATCGGCCCGTCACACTGGCCCGCTGACTAAACGAGCCTCGACCAACGGTCAGCTCCGGATGGGTTATGATCGGTCGATCGCTCGACCGCTCGACCGCGGCAGACGGCCTTTCTCAGTCTGACCACATATCGACTGCTGGAATGGAAATGGATCGGGCTCAGTTCGTGCAGCTTCATGTAACCGTGTCTTTCAGATACCTTTAATGATCTGCTAAGTAACCGTTGTAGAGGTATATGGAAGCGGACGCCCGTTGTTAGAGCACTTTTCCTAGTGGGTGGCTGTCGAACGAAAGCTGTAGAACGAACACAACTTTCTACGGCGTCGGTAGTTAATCGGGCAACATGAACACATGAATCATTGATAGTAAATAATGCAAGCGCAGTTTGAAACGGATTTCCCAAGGGCTACCGGTTTAGACCTTGGTGGTGTTTCGGTTGGTTGGTTATCGCTGCTTGGGTGTGGCTTTTTGCTGACCGGTTGAATCCATTCCTGAACATTCACGCGAATGAAGGAAGTCTGCTATTGAGAAGTAGGTATTGTGCGAGTGCACTCATCCAAGAATAACATCAGCATATATCCGCTGCCCTCAAAGGGCGCTGTAAACTTCGACAAGGTAGGCCAACCACGCCATTCCGACACCGAGTGCGTTCCCTTTACCGTAGTCGTAAACCTCCAACTCCACTTTACACTCTGAGAACTGGCCTGTTAGCCGGCACTGCGGTCCCGTTCTATCGGTCACATTCGGCGCGCGCGCGACGACCGTCCACCAGCTGGGAAGCCATGGCGGTATGGCGGCCGAAGTCGGTCACTACACCCCGTCCATCCTGCATTCCGCCCATGTGACGCCGCGTCCGTACGCCGTCTGGTGCAGCAGCCAAGCCGCGGCACAGAGCACGTGTTGTCTCAGCAGGAGACCGGTCCGGGACTCGGTGGTCGGTGACGAGGTGGCAGGGCTCTGCAGTAGAGCAGTGGACCAGGTGGGACCGGTCGCCAAAGTGGGAATGCGGGTCTGGATCGACCACGGATAGAATGCAGGTCATTCACCTTGTGATGTGGGATTGTGTCATGGGATTTAAAATGAGAGGTTATTCATCCTGAATGACGAGCCTCGTAATGAATGGTGTACACATTTCCGTTTATATAGAACAATATGATAAGGTATGACTCAGCCTTATTTTGCATGATATATTTGGTGTTATTTATTCCCTATTTTCGCTTCCAATACAAGACCTGTAAGCAAGGTTGACTCGTCAGTTGCAGCATCATCAGTCTGGTCCCCAAAAACTATCCCACATTTCTCCCATGTCATCATAATACATGGGAGAAGAAACAAAAATGGGCGTGCACAGCGAGCGCACTCGACAGTCCCCGGCAGACAAAAGTGGGCGCGCTGAAGAGAAGCGACCCCGCTCACGGCGGGTGCGCGCCGCGTGTGAGCTCACTCAGTAGCCGGCAGCCCGGAATGAAAGCGGACCCGTGACCTGCTGACCCGGGCCGGCGGCGTCGGAAACCACTGGTCTCGGACACCAGCGGCCTCCCATCGCGCCGGAAGCAGCGCCGGCGGTCCAGCTGTGACCTGCCCTGTGACCCGTCCGTGGCCCGTACCGTGGCCCTTCCCATGACCTGGCCTGTGGGCGGTGATTCGCCCAGTGACTAGCCCCGTGACTGGCTAGCACGGTTGGCGGGTCCAAGAGAAAGGTGGCGAGTACAAAGAAACTAGCTGCACCTTTGGTGCGATGACTATCGTATGGCCAGATCGAATATTACACAATACAGAGTAAACAAACGCAGTCCCAACTCCCATGGTGAGAAAGTGGATGTATCATTAGCGCGTGACCGAATAAACAAGCAATACTAAAATTGTTTTCTTCAAATATAGCATTCCGTTCAATACGGTATGGGAATGCAATAGGAACCTGCTAGAATTCCGTCAAAATCGAAATAACAACAAGTCATAAACAAGCCGTCTTATTCAGACGGTCATTCCTATTTCATTAAACGAGAACTACGGAAGTCGTGTTAATGCTGGCAGGCGCATGACAATGTCCGACCTGCTGGCATAGTCATTAGCCATTGTCCTGACATCGGCGCGAGGGGATGGTTTCGTTCCGTTTTCGTGCACGGAACGAGGCCGGTTAGCGGTACCTTTCTATGGTGTACAGACTATAGAGCGCTCCTCCCGACTCCCGCCCTCAAAGCGTCATTAGTGTTATTAGAGACGTGTCATACCCGACTGCCGTGTCTGTATAGGCAGCGGGTTCATAACGACCAGGAACTCAAGTTCGGCAGCGGGTTCATAACGACCAGGAACTCAAGTTCGGCAGCGGGTTCATAACGACCAGGAACTCAAGTTCGGCAGCGGGTTCATAACGACCAGGAACTCAAGTTCGGCAGCGGGTTCATAACGACCAGGAACTCAAGTTCGGCAGCGGGTTCATAACGACCAGGAACTCAAGTTCGGCAGCGGGTTCATAACGACCAGGAACTCAAGTTCGGCAGCGGGTTCATAACGACCAGGAACTCAAGTTCGGCAGTGGGTTCATAACGACCAGGAACTCAAGTTCGGCAGTGGGTTCATAACGACCAGGAACTCAAGTTCGGCAGCGGGTTCATAACGACCAGGAACTCAAGTTCAGCAGCGGGTTCATAACGACCAGGAACTCAAGTTCAGCAGCGGGTTCATAACGACCAGGAACTCAAGTTCAGCAGCGGGTTCATAACGACCAGAAACTAAAGTTCGGCAGTGGGTTCATAACGACCAGGAACTCAAGTTCGGCAGCGGGTTCATAACGACCAGGAACTCAAGTTCAACAGCGGTATCACAACGACCAGGAACCCAAGTTCAGCAGCGGGTTCATAACGACCAGGAACTCAAGTTCGGCAGCGGGTTCATAACGACCAGGAACTCAAATTCAGCAGCGGGTTCATAACGACCAGGAACTCAAGTTCGGCAGCGGGTTCATAACGACCAAGAACTCAAGTTCGGCAGCGGGTTCATAACGACCAGGAACTCAAGTTCAGCAGCGGTATCACAACGACCAGGAACTCAAGTTCGGCAGCGGGTTCATAACGACCAGGAACTCCAGTTCGGCAGCGGGTTCATAACGACCAGGAACTCAAGTTCGGCAGCGGGTTCATAACGACCAGGAACGCAAGTTCGGAGGCGGGTTCATAACGACCAGGAACTCAAGTTCAGCAGCGGGTTCACAACGACCAGGAACTCAAGTTCAGCAGCGGGTTCATAACGACCAGGAACTCAAGTTCGGCAGCGGGTTCATAACGACCAGGAACTCAAGTTCGGCAGCGGGTTCATAACGACCAGGAACTCAAGTTCGGCGGCGGGTTCATAACGACCAGAAACTCAAGTTCGGCAGGGGGTTTATAACGACCAGGAACTCAAGTTCGGCAGCGGGTTCATAACGACCAGGAGCTCAAGTTCGACAGCGGGTTCATATCGACCAGGAACTCAAGTTCGGCAGCAGGTTCATAACGACCAGGAACTCAAGTTCGGCAGCGGGTTCATAACGACCAGGAACTCAAGTTAGGCAGCGGGTTCATAACGACCAGGAACTCAAGTTCAGCGGCGGGTTCATAACGACCAGGAACTCAAGTTCGCACAGACTATGCTAGGAAATGCTGAGATTAGCACGTTTTCTTGGCATATAATTATAATTGTGATTACTCATGTGGTCGTGGGACATTGTGGGAGTAGGAGACTTCCGTTGTCTTGCGGTACCCGCCACACGTTGTTGGGCAGATAACGTTTGAATGCGCAGTTCTGCCTGAGTGTAATTAAATATAATAACTACTCATGCCGATTACTCATTCTGTAACCAGCACGTAGCCAATGGGGAGCACCCCCCCCCCCCCCCCCCCCCCCCGGAGGCCAGGAGGGCCCTTTTCGGACCAAGCGAAGCGCGGTATAATGGGCTCTTTACCACGCGAAGCGTGGTCTTTATAGAGTTTAGAGCACTTAAAAGGCCCTTTAGGGCCATCAGGGGCCTCTGAAAGAACACAGGGCCTCTTGGACGTTCAAAAGAGCTCTGTGCATTTCAAAGGGGCCCCTGACCAGACCGAAGGGGCCCCTGAGCGGGTTAGAGGGTCCCCCGAACACGTCGAATGGACCCCTAGCCAGCACAGAGGGGCCCCTGGGTAGGTCAAGAGACCCCTGAGCATGTCGGCAGGGCGACAAAGCGGCCAGCGCAGTCTCTTGCCAGGTCATAAGGGCCCCTGAGCAGGTTGGAGGGCCCCTGTACAGACCAGAGGGCCCCTGGGGAGTTAAAAGAGGTCCTGTGCAGGCCAGAGAGCCCCCTGGTCAGACCGATATGGTCCCTAGGTGGGCCAGAAGGGCCCCTGAACATGCCAAATGGTCCCTAGTCAGCACTGAGGCCCTAGTCAGCACTGAGGGGCCCCAGGGCAGGTCGAAGGGCCCTCGAGCATGTCGCAAGGCGACAAAGTAGCCAGCGCAGTCCCTTGTCAGGTCTGAAGGGCCCCTTACAAGGATGGAGGGCCCATGGAGGGACCAGAGGGCTCCTGGAAAGTTAAAAGGGCCCCTGTGCAGATCGGAGGGGCCCCTGACGAGACCGAAATGACCCCTGGGTGGGTAAGAAGGGCCCTTGAACATGTCGAATTGGCCCCTAGCCAGCACGGAGGGCCCCAGGGCAGGTCGGAGGGCCCCTTGAGCACATGTCGGCAGGGCGACAAAGCAACCAGCGCAGTCCGACCAGAAGAGTCGCTGGGTAGATCGGAGGGGCTCCTGGCAAGTCAGAGGGGCCCTTGGCTAGACCGAAAGGGTCCCTGGGCCAATCGGAAGAGCCCTTGAACATGCCGGATGAGTTACTAGCCAGACATGCTCAGGGACCCCTCCGACCCTGGGCAGGTCGGAGGGGTCCCTGAGCATGTCGGGAGGGCGACAAAGCAGCCAGTGCAGTCTCTGGCCAGGTCGGAAGGACCTCTGAACAAGCCGAATGAGCTTCTTGACACACAAGAGGGGCTTCTTGGAAGGTCAGAGGAGTCCCTGGTCAGACGGCCCACATCATGTCTTTTCGCTTCGCGGATCCCAGATGAGTCCCTGAACAGGTCGGAAGGGCGTTGAAAAGGTCGGAGGGGCCCCTAGACAATCTGAAGGGACCCTGGGCCTTTCAACAGTAGGAATGCAGTTGTCCAGAGAATAAAACTTAAAAAATTGCGCCGCTCCGCGGCGCAATTTAACTACAAATTCAATTATATGCGGAGTATAAGCAAAGCCCGTTTCTCGGCGCATGTATGTGTTATGTTGCTACTTTCCCATATAATTGGGCAAAATAGTTCACTTTAGCACCTCTTTTACCGCACTTTTTAAACGCACAATATAGCATTTTTAGAGGTCCGCACCATATGCAATCGCAATGCGACGCATTGATGAGAAAGCATATCCAGGGCATAAGACTCAAAATTCGCGCAATTTGTTTAACCCTATTTGTAACAGGCTCCTGGCTACCCCTATTTGTAACATGGGGGGGGCGGATTCCGCCCCCCCCCCCCCGGAGATCTCGAGATCTACCCGTCCGATTTTCAAAAATGAAACGGTGTTTGGTTCCTCTCAACACGATCTACATTTCTAAATAACAAAAATATCTAAATTTTGGATAGGGGGGCAATAGGGGGGGGGGGGGCAAAAACTACAAATTGTAGTGGTATTTTTGACCCGACATAGCTTTCATGTTTATCGACCGATTTGAACACAACTAATAGGAATCGATATAGATTGAATTGGATATTGATATATGACGGTGACGTTTGAAAATTCAAAAATCATAGGCGTGTGCAGGTCACTCAATATGGGGGTGAAGTAAATGCGTAATAAAACCATTTTTTATGTTGTTTTTTTGATAAATGAAATGGTATGTGATTTTGACATTAGACAAAACGGTTATACATCATATTTTTTGCCATAGGCGGTACCAGGTTAGTGAAAAAGGGAGGTAAATTGGGAACAAATATTAACCGCAGACAAGTTGCTACCCAGCACTATAAATATGTTACTGATCGTAGATAGTTCATTTTTGAATGTTGCACTTCATCATAGGCGTATCCAGGATCCAAACTGGGGCGGCGCAAGACATTTTGAAAAGTATATTATCCGCTATTATGATACTAACTAGTCAACAGTGACTATTTCACTTACAACTTCAATTGACATTGATTACCCCCCTTTTTACCCTACCTGGACTCGCCTATTATCTTATAATCGTTCGTAGAGTAGCCTGTGGTGCGTGTTTCATCCGAAAACTGCAGTATGTTATGTCATTGTACGCCCATGCCTCTTAGTTTCCTTGCAATAATATGACCCCCTTTCTTCCATTCCTGAGCGCGCCTCTGCCAAAAATGACTTTATTCCCTTTTCTAACCTCACATGTGCATATATCATTATAAGCTAAACATCTATTGCGCCGTTATCGCTGGCATATCGTCATCTCCATGCCAGTCACCCCCCTTTTCATGTTCCTGAACACGCCCCTGAAACTCTATATGTAATAAATTATGCAAATAATGGAAGGAGAAGCTATCTTTTACATCTTGATAGCTATAAACGCCCCTTACATCGCTCTATTGGCTTCCCGCCAATCATTGAATACTTCCTGGAAACCCCCCTTTTCAAGCCCCTGAAACCGCCTCTGCCATGCAATTTTTATGATATTTCATTAACATTAACTAATTTTCACTTGTTGCAATCACCGTAAACCGATGTAACTCATTTATACTTGATGCAGTTAGGAAGAAACCGTGAAGATCGCATTTCCGTATTATCGCCAAATTTCGCCTCCGAACCCACCCAAAACTGGGCCCTGGAACCGCCTCTGTTCAGGTTAAGAACTCAAAATTTTGACTCCAAATGCGGTGTTCAATTCTATGAAAAGTCCGAAAATTGCATGGCCCTGCTCCAAGCCGTTCTGGAGATATCTGCGAAAAACATGAGGGGGGCGGAATCCGCCCCACCCCCTGTTACAAATAGGGTTAAAGGAAATAGTTCACCTTCGGAATTTTTTCAGAGCACGATTTTATTTTATTTTTTAATACAGTTTTTTTCAAAAATGGTCCTACATCGCGACAATTCAGGACAAAATGTTGTAAATTATTAATTTTATGGTGTGCGTTATTGGTCTGCGCATGCTCCATGCAGTGCTGGCACAGTTCAGACGGTACGGTATATCATATATGCGCCGCATTCCTTCGCCAAAAAGTCAAATATCTTCGGCTGGAGAGTCTTTTCAGCCAAGAAAAGTTCCAGATAAGGATTTCTCAACACGGGCTACAAAACTGCTATTTCAGTTCAAAACCCATGTTGAAGGTGAACTATTTCCTTTAAGAGTTCCAGGTCTTGAGCTTAAAATTTTTCGAAGTTGGTATAGCTGATTCCAAATTGGTGTCGCTGGTGCCAAAGTTGATATGGCAGTTTGCTAACTCCAGGTCCTAAAAATTGGTATGGTCCATGCCATACCTGTCATACTGCATTTTCCGTCCTTATAACCTGCCTTTTCATCCGTTTTTTTTTTGGGGGGGGGGGCCTTTCAACGCTTGGGAAGGGGCCCTTTCAACGCTCCGGAAGGGGCCCTTTCGAGCCCCCCCCCCCCCCCCCCCGCCCTGGACGAAATCCTGGCTACGTGCCTGCCTGTAACAAAGGAAATAAGGGTAGAACTCTTCCTTTCAAAACTTAAATGATATCTATGTTATTATTTACAAAATCATGTCGCGGTGAACACCAGAATTAGCATGGTTCATACTGCATCTGCAGACGTCATCCAAGATATCTCACTCGCGAAACAGAAGCTGCGTCAAATCCGGCACGGCACGTTCTGCTTTCGTTTGGCGTTGCCCGTCGTTGTTCTTCGTTACGACGCTTCAGATCGGTTATTGATCACGTTTCACGGCCCGTCTACGTGGCCGCTGTGCGATGCTTGTCTCCATGACACCGTTAGAATCGCGCTCATTTGTATGCTCCGCTGACTCGCCGAGCGAGTAGAGTGACCGGTGGACCGGCGCTCTTCCTGTTCTCATCTGTCTCACTCCCAGGAGAGGGAGAGGGAGAGGAGAGGGAGAGGGAGAGGGAGAGGAGAGGGAGAGGGAGAGGGAGAGGGAGAGGGAGAGGGAGAGGAGAGGGAGAGGAGGAGAGGGAGAGGGAGAGGGAGAGGGGGAGGGAGAGGGAGAGGGAGAGGGAGAGGGAGAGGGAGAGGGATAGGAGAGGGAGAGGGAGAGGGAGAGGGAGGAGGGAGAGGGAGAGGGAGAGGGAGAGGGAAAGGGAGAGGGAGAGGGAGAGGGAGAGGGAGAGGGAGAGGGAGGAGGGATGAGGGAGAGGAGAGAGAGGGAGAGGGAGAGGGAGAGGGAGAGGGAGAGGGAGAGGGAGAGGAGAGGGAGAGGGAGAGGGAGAGGGAGAGGGAGAGGGAGACTGACTGTGACTAACTGGGACTGACTGGGACTGACTGGGACTGACTGGGAGAGGGAGAGAGGGAATGAGCGAGAGAGCGAGAGAGCGAGAGAGCGATAGAGCGATAGAGCGATAGAGCGATAGAGCGATAGAACGATAGAGCGAGGGAGCGAGGGAGCGAGAGAGCGAGGGAGCGAGGGAGCGAGGGAGCGAGGGAGCGAGGGAGCGAGGGAGCGAGGGAGCGAGGGAGCGAGGGAGCGAGGGAGCGAGGGAGCGAGGGAGCGAGGGATCGAGGGAGCGAGGGAGCGAGGGATCGAGGGAGCGAGAGAGCGAGAGAACGAGACAGCGAGAGAGCGACGCGGCCATGGCGCATCTTCTATATCGCATGCGAGTTTTCATTGGTTTGGTTTGGTTAGGATAAGGCCACATCTCCCCGCGCGCTCGAGCCATTGCGTAGTCATGGGATGAAGGAGAATGGATAAAGTAGGAGTTAAGACAAAGATAATCGCCGACCGGGAGACCATCCATAGGCTAATAGTGCCCCCCCCCCCCCTCCACACACACACACACACACACACACACACACACACACACACACACACACACACACACACACACACACACACACACACACACACACACACACACACACACACACACACACACACACACACACACACACACACACACACACACACACACACACACACACACACACACACACACACACACACACACACACACACACACACACACACACACACACACACACACACACACACACACACACACACACACACACACACACACACACACACACACACACACACACACACACACACACACACACACACACACACACACACACACACACACACACACACACACACACACACACACACACACACACACACACACACACACACACACACACACACACACACACACACACACACACACACACACACACACACACACACACACACACACACACACACACACACACACACACACACACACACACACACACACACACACACACACACACACACACACACACACACACACACACACACACACACACACACACACACACACACACACACACACACACACACACATCACACACACACACACACACACACACACACACACACACACACACACACACACACACACACACACACACACACACACACACACACACACACACACACACACACACACACACACACACACACACACACACACACACACACACACACACACACACACACACACACACACACACACACACACACACACACACACACACACACACACACACACACACACACACACACACACACACACACACACACACACACACACACACACACACACACACACACACACACACACACACACACACACACACACACACACACACACACACACACACACACACACACACACACACACACACACACACACACACACACACACACCGCACACCGCGCACCGCGCACCGCGCACCGCGCACCGCGCACCGCGCACCGCGCACCGCGCACCGCGCACCGCGCACCGCGCACCGCGCACCGCGCACCGCGCACCGCGCACCGCGCACCGCGCACCGCGCACCGCGCACCGCGCACCGCGCACCGCGCACCGCGCACCGCGCACCGCGCACCGCGCACCGCGCACCGCGCACCGCGCACCGCGCACCGCGCACCGCGCACCGCGCACCGCGCACCGCGCACCGCGCACCGCGCACCGCGCACCGCGCACCGCGCACCGCGCACCGCGCACCGCGCACCGCGCACCGCGCACCGCGCACCGCGCACCGCGCACCGCGCACCGCGCACCGCGCACCGCGCACCGCGCACCGCGCACCGCGCACCGCGCACCGCGCACCGCGCACCGCGCACCGCGCACCGCGCACCGCGCACCGCGCACCGCGCACCGCGCACCGCGCACCGCGCACCGCGCACCGCGCACCGCGCACCGCGCACCGCGCACCGCGCACCGCGCACCGCGCACCGCGCACCGCGCACCGCGCACCGCGCACCGCGCACCGCGCACCGCGCACCGCGCACCGCGCACCGCGCACCGCGCACCGCGCACCGCGCACCGCGCACCGCGCACCGCGCACCGCGCACCGCGCACCGCGCACCGCGCACCGCGCACCGCGCACCGCGCACCGCGCACCGCGCACCGCGCACCGCGCACCGCGCACCGCGCACCGCGCACCGCGCACCGCGCACCGCGCACCGCGCACCGCGCACCGCGCACCGCGCACCGCGCACCGCGCACCGCGCACCGCGCACCGCGCACCGCGCACCGCGCACCGCGCACCGCGCACCGCGCACCGCGCACCGCGCACCGCGCACCGCGCACCGCGCACCGCGCACCGCGCACCGCGCACCGCGCACCGCGCACCGCGCACCGCGCACCGCGCACCGCGCACCGCGCACCGCGCACCGCGCACCGCGCACCGCGCACCGCGCACCGCGCACCGCGCACCGCGCACCGCGCACCGCGCACCGCGCACCGCGCACCGCGCACCGCGCACCGCGCACCGCGCACCGCGCACCGCGCACCGCGCACCGCGCACCGCGCACCGCGCACCGCGCACCGCGCACCGCGCACCGCGCACCGCGCACCGCGCACCGCGCACCGCGCACCGCGCACCGCGCACCGCGCACCGCGCACCGCGCACGCGCACGCGCACGCACACGCACACGCACACGCACACGCACACGCACACGCACACGCACACGCACACATGCAGGACAAAGCTGTGGGGAAAGCTCACGCCATAAAGGCGGCCCACACGACTACCGGGGGCTGCTCTTTAACCCTATTTGTAACAGGCTCCTGGCTACCCCTATTTGTAACAGGGGGGGGGGGCGGATTCCGCCCCGGAGATCTCGAGGTCTATCCGTCCGATTTTCAAAAATGAAACGGTGTTTGGTTCCCATCAACACGATCTACATTTCTAAATAATAAAAAAATATAAATTTTTGATATGGGGGCAACAGGGGAGCAAAAACCACACATTTTAGTTGTATTTTTGATCCAACATAGCTTTCATGTTTATCGACCGATTTGAACACAATTAATACGAATCGATAGAGATTGAATTGGAAATTGGTATATGACAAAGGCGTTTGAAAATTCAAAAATCATAGGCGTGTGCAGGTCACTCAATATGGGGGTGAAGTAAATGCGTAATAAAACCATTTTAAATAAATGAAATGGTATGTGATTGTGACATTAGACAAAACAGTTCAAAATCATATTTTTTGCCATAGGCGGTACCAGGTTAGTGAAAAAGGGGGGTAAAATTGGAAAAAATATTAACCGCAGACAAGTTGCTACCCAGCACTATAAATATGTTACTGATCGTAGAAAGTTCCTTTTTGCATGTTGTACTTCACCATAGGCGTATCCAGGATCCAAACTGGGCGGCTCAATACCTTTTGATAACTATATTATCGGCTATTATGATACTAACTAGTCAACAGTGACTATTTCACTTACAACTTTAATTAACATTGCTTACCCCCCTTTTACCCTGCCTGGACTCGCCTATTATCTTATAATTGTTCGTAGAGTAGCCTGTGGTGCGTGTTTCATCCGAAAACTACAGTATGTTATGTCATTGTACGCCCATGCCTCTTAGTTTCCTTGCAATAATATGACCCCCTTTCTTCCATTCCTGAGCGTGCCCCTGCAAAAAAAAACTTTATTCCCTTTTCTGGCCTCATATGTGCATATATCATTATAAGCTAACCGTCTATTGCGCCGTTATCGCTGGCATATCGTCATCACCAAGCCAGTCACCCCCCTTTTCATGTGCCTGAACACGCCCCTGAAACTCTATATGTAATAAATTATGCAAATAATGGAAGCAGAAGCTATCTTTTACATCTTGATAACTATAAATGCCCCTTACATTGCTCTATTTGCTTCCCGCCAAGCATTGAATACTTCCTGGAAACCCCCCTTTTCAAGCCCCTGTAACCGCCTCTGCCATGGAATTTTTATGATATTTCATTAACATCAACTAATTTGTACTTGTTGCAATCACCGTGAACTGGTGTAACTCCTTCATACTTGAGGCAGTTAGGAAGAAACCGTGAAGATCGCATTTCCGTATTATCGCCAAATATCGCCTCCGAACCCACCCAAAACTGTACCCTGGAACCGCCTCTGTTCAGGTTAAGAACTCAAAATTATGACTCCAAATGCGGTATTCAATTCTATGAAAAGTCCCAAAATGTAATGGCGCTGCTCCCAGCCGTTCTGGAGATATCTGCGAAAAACATGAGGGGGGCGGAATCCGCCCCCCCCCCCCCCCTGTTACAAATAGGGTTAAAGGTTCACCTTCGGAAAATTTCTCAGAACACGATTTTATTATATTTTTGAATACAGGTTTTTTTTCAAAAATGGTCCTACATCGCGCCAATTCAGGACAGAAGGTCGTAAATCATGAATTTTATGGTGTGCGTTATTGGTCTGCGCATGCTCCATGCAGTGCTGTTTGTTGTTGGCACTTTCAGACGGTACGGTATATCATATATGCGGGACATCCTTTCATCGACATCGGACCTACGGACGCCTTCTAGCCAGCCTTCTCCAGCTCTCCACCGCTTCCGGGTGCGGGACCCTGTCCACGTGCTTGTGGCAGGGTCGTTAGACCCTTAGATAGGTAGCCTTTAGATATTTTTAAGCAGGTAACGTAATTTCCACAATTTGCAAGGTAGAGAACCCGCTTCATTCTGTAGATTAATTGCAGCTGGCAACACGTTCTGCCGTGTGTGCCACGTTAACGTAATTTAGGTTATTAATTAAACTTTCCCCTCCCTCCTCCGGTCATGGCGACCTCCCCGCCCCTCCGCCCCCTCATGGCAACTTCCCCGCCCCTCCGTCCCCTCATGGCGACCCCCCCGCCCGGCCCCCTTCAGGAGTCTCTCCCCTCCCGTCCCGGCGCGAGGCCACCCCCCGGCTTCCTTCCGAAGCCACCCGACCCCCTTCAGGGGTCTGCCCCCCCGGACGGTCCTCCTGGACCCCCCGGCTCCCCTCGGGAGCCTCGCCTGGACCGACCCGGTGCTTGGCTCCCCCCCCCCCAACACCTCGCCACCCGACGGGCCTGCTCTCCTCCTCATTCAGAGGAAGGACGGAGTGACCATGAGGTACTCCAACCCGTTCGCGGTGCGCCGCCAACTGGTCGCCCTCTGCGGAGAGGTGGCCAGCGCGCGCCCCATCCGTTCCGGCGGTCTGCTGGTTCAGACCCTGTCTGGCCAGCAGACTGCCACCCTCCTAGCCATCCCGTCTTTCATGGACAAGGCTTGTGAGGTGACGGCCCCGGACCACATGAATTCCTGCCAGGGATTCATCCTGTGCCCCGAAGTCAGCAATCTGACTGAGACCGTGCTCCTCCAGGAGCTAGTGACTCAGGGGGTGACAGAAGTGGTCCGGATGCGGTCTAAGCGACCAGGCCCCAACCCCATGGTCCGGCTGCGTTTCCGGGGCTTACAGCTCCCGGAACGCATCTACTGTGGCTACATAGTAGTCACAGTAAAGGAGTGGACGCAAGGGCCACTGCAGTGCAGAGCCTGCTGGCGGTTTGGCCACCACCAGCGTCAGTGCCACGCCCGCCAGTCCATCTGCGGGAAGTGCGCCGAGACGCACGACACAGCCCAATGTGTCGGTGGCGACACCGCAGCCACTCGCTGCGTGTCGTGCGGGGCCGCCCACCCCGCATGGTCCCGTGACTGCCCTGCCCGAGCGGTAGCCGCCGAGCAGACCCGGGCCCGCAAGGCGGTCCCCCCCCCCCCACCCCACCTCCCATCCCAGCGCTGGCCCCCAGCGTCTGGCCCCCGCTGCCCCCATCCCACCGAACCCCACCCGCGCCCCCCCGTCGGACCTCAAGTGGGTCCACCCCACCGGTGCCACCGCCTGCCACGTCACAGCGGCGGCAGTGCCCACCCCCACCGACGGCAGAGCAGACCGAGTCCCTCCTGTCCCTTCTGGACTCTAGTATCGCCGAGTCCCTTCTGGACTCTGGCAGTGCCCCAGCGGCACCCACTCCCACCCCCGCCGAATCTCTGGCGGAGTCCCTGCTCGAGTCCTCTGTGTCCTCGGAGGACTCTGACGCCTCTATGATCAGAGCCGTCACCCGCCAACTCCCAAACTCCCACCCTCCTCCTCTCTCTGAGGACAGTCAGTCCCTCACCCTCTCCCTGCCATCCCTCCCCTCCCCCCCACCCTCCTTCCCAGCTCCCTCGTAGCCCCTCCCCCCCCCCCAGCCCCTCTGAAAGTAACCGCTACCGCCGCAATTTGAGACGGTTCAACAAGAAATAATAAATCACCTCCAACAAATACTTCATTCAGTTGTTTCTGACTAACCGTTAAATTGTGCTGCTGCTGACGTGGAAGTTGCGTGTTGGCTGCCGGTGTTTTGTTGCGGGGGCCCCCTGCTGGATTGGTAGCGCGGCGAATGGTTATGGCTTGGCTGTTCGTTGCGTAGCTGATTTGGCGGGGGATTTCTGCGATGGGGCGCCGATGGTTGATGTGCGGTTTTGCGTTGGCGGCGGCATGATTCCCTGTCAAATTGGTCGCTAAATCAGGTTGCTGCCGACGCGGGGTAGCGTGTTGGCTGCCGGTGTCTTGTTGCGGGGGCCCCCTGCTGGATTGGTAGCGCGGCGAATGGTTATGGCTTGGCTGTTCGTTGCGTAGCTGATTTGGCGGGGGATTTCTGCGATGGGGCGCCGATGGTTGATGTGCGGTTTTGCGTTGGCGGCGGCATGATTCCCTGCCAAGCCAGTCAGAAATAACTTCCTGACTAACTGTTAAATCAGGTTACTGCTGACGCGGGAGTTGCGAGTTGGCTGCCGGTG
Source organism: Chirona hameri (assembly GCA_036785665.1). Lineage (NCBI taxonomy): Eukaryota > Metazoa > Arthropoda > Thecostraca > Balanomorpha > Balanidae > Chirona > Chirona hameri. The sequence continues at coordinate 55,630 of JAXIVJ010001216.1, forward strand.
TCTTGTTGCGGGGGCCCCCTGCTGGACCTCGGCCGCGCGGCGAATGGCCGGTGCTGTTCGTGACGTGGCTGATTTGGCGGGGGATTTCTGCGATGGGACGCCGATGGCTGATGTGCGATTTTGCGTTGGCGGCGGCATGATTCCCTGCCAAACCAGATCACACGCTGATGTTGCGCCGCGGTGCGGTGGCTACTGCGCTGCGGTGCAGTGTCCGCTGCGCTGCGGTGCAGCATGTTAAATTATGTTAAAATCACGCTGCTGCCGACGTGGGGCTGCTTGTTAGCTGCCGATGTCTTGTTACGGGGGCCCCCTGCTGGATCTCGGCCGCGCGGCGAAATTCGTTGCGCGGCTGATTTGGCGGGGGATTTCTGCGATGGGACGCCGATGGTAGATGTGCGGTCTTGCGTTGGCGGCGGCATGATTCCCTGCCAAATCAGTCGCGCAACGAAAGGTTCCATTGGAATTCGTTGTTCATTTCTTAACGTAATGCTCCTCCCAACCCTCCTCTCCCCTCTACTCCGCTCTTGCCAAAGCCGAGTAGTTGAACACCCGCCCCTGATAACATATTCCGATGCTGCGCTGCGGTGTGGTGGCCGCTGCGCTGCGGTGCGGTGCTCACTCCACTGCGCTGCGGTGTGGTGTCCGCTGCGCTGCGGCGCAGTATATTAAATCATGTTGCTGCCGACGTGGGGTTGCGCGTTGGCTGCCGGTGTCTTGTTGCGGGGGCCCCCTGCTGGATCTCGGCCCCGCGGCGAGGGTTTCTGGCCGTGGCTCTTCGTGGCGTGGCTGATTTGGCGGGGGATTTCTGCGATGGGACGCCGATGGCTGATGTGCGATTTTGCGTTGGCGGCGGCATGATTCCCTGCCAAACCAGATCACTCGCCGATGCTGCGCCGCGGTGCGGTGGCTGCTGCGCTGCGGTGCAGTGTCCACTGCGCTGCGGTGCAGTATCCACCCTGTCAAACCTTTTTTACACTGTTAGGTGATAGTTATCTTGTATTGATAGGTCCCCTCTTAGATTATTTCTACCAAACACGTTTAGCTAAACAAATATAACAGGGGTTTTTTGCCTTGCGCATTTTTGGCCCACCGCGCAGGTTTTTCCCCTTTGCCTTAGACGCTGGGTTTTTTATTATTTAGGACTTTTCGCCCAGCTAAACACACCCCACAATCAGGTCTCGCCGAGGCGCCGGAGCTAGGGAGACTGGCAACAGTCTCCCGCTGTTGCAATGACGGCACCCCACGGCTCCATCAACTCTGACACTGTACAAGTATTCTGTTCTGTGTGTGTATGAAATATATTGTGTATGTATGTGTCTCGTGTTTTATTTTAACTTTGACTTTGAACGAAATACTTAACGTAAGATAGACTTTAGATTTACTGTGAAGAATTCACTTAACGTAAAATAGCTACCCTATTCCCTTTTTTGCTCGGGTTCCCATAAACCGACTAACGTAACTCTTTGCCTGGCAAATTGCCAGAAGTACTTTCCCAAACCCGGGATATGGCTATAGGCCGGTCCGGGTAAAAAAAAAAAAAAATCATATATGCGCCGAATTCCTTCGCCAAAAAGTCAAATATCTTCGGCTGGAGAGTCTTTTCGGCCAATAAAAGTTGCAGGTAGAGATTTCTCAACACGGGCTACAAAACTGCTATTTCAGTTCAAACCCATGTTGAAGGTGAACTATTTCCTTTAACTGCCACACACCCCGTTGCCGTCGGCCAGCAGTCCCGCACTAACGTGAACGTGACAGAGGATCGAGGGCCGGCTGTCAGAAGGATGAAAAGGGATCTGACGCATGCGGCCCACTAGCCTACCACCTGTTGTCGACCTGCACTGATGCGATTGGCTGGTTTAATCGTCAGCATCTGACGTGATCTATTTATGGTTTGCGCTCCTGCTGATATATGATATTTCGTGTGTTGATATGCACTACTGAACTCTGTTTGTGCGCCTGCTCCTCAGATCTGACTCGGCCGAAGCGTGGGAGCTGGGCGCGATGCGGCGCAAGTATTCCGCCGGGCCGGCCAGCCAGTCGGGATCGACGCGCCATCTAGGGCCCAGCCGGCCGACCTCAGACGAACTGCACGCCTGGTCCATCTATCGGCAGAATCTGAACTCAGAGTTCACCGACTCGGCGCTAGGGAGCAGCGACAAGTCACCGCTGCCGTACGGTAACTTCCAGCTACGCGAGACGACCGTGAACTCGATCCTGCAGCATCCCAAGTACGGGCCCAAGTCGGAGCTGGGCGCAAACATGTACACCTACCTCAAGTACGGCCTGCCGCGCGTCTTTCCTCCTTCGCGACACGAAGGCAGCTCCGGCTACGACTCAAGCGACGACGGCGGCGGCGGCGGCGGCCGAGCCGAGCGGTACCGCCGCGCTAAATCAAACCCCGACCTACGCGGGATCGGCGTGGCGCCCCCGCGTGCGTTCGGGGACTCTGTGTACCGCGGTCGCCGTCCGCGCTCCAGTAGCGAGGCGAACCTCCTCTCCACCGACGCCGCTGTGTACGGTCGCTCTGTGCGGTCCCCCGAGGCTCAATCCGAACTCGCCGGTCAGAGTGTGTACACCTCACAACTCGAGCGGCGCCGGCCAGCGAGCCAGCGCAGCCGGGCCGGCTCGCACGCCTCTCTCGGCTCGCGACTCTCCCGCGGCGCCGCGCTCGGCACGGCGGGCTTCTCGAGGCGAGGCGACGCCGCAAACTACGGCAAGGAGCCGCCGATGCTGAACGACAAGCTGTTCCCCAAGGACCAGGCGGCGGACACGAAGCCCCCACACCTCCAGGTGCGGGATCTGCACTGTGAGCGGAGCGACAGCGGTATCTGGAAGCGGCTCGTCGAGGGGGTCACGTTCGATGCGCGAGGAGGGGACCTGGTCGGCATCATGACCACGGCAGGTAAGTGAACATGCGCCCCAACTGGGAAATATGGCGAGTGATTCGAATATCAATTCTGAGCAGTTACGTACAGAATGGGTGCTCTAAGTGGATGCCAGGTGAACGTAAGTTTGTGTTACACATTTTAAACTGCGAGTAGAACTTCGCTCGACAGGTTCAAAATCGGCTCAATACTTCTGCAATGTCTATAAATGTGAAGAATGCCCCTCAAAACAAACATGCAAAAGAATATCCAATCAAATTATCGTTGAAGAACCTGTGTTTTTGACATTCACATCTAGCTCGAAGCTTAGCTGAATACTGTAACAAACCCAACCCTTCTGGCCTGATGCACCCCTTCCTCCACAGAGCGGGAGGGCACCGCAGTCCTGGACGCGCTGGCCAACTGCGGCACCCGATGGTCAATGCGCGTCACCGGCGACCTCGTGTTGAACGGCTGTCAGGTGGATCCCGCTCGACTGGCCCGGCGCGTCGCCTACGTGCAGGAGGACTGCAACTTCAGCCCCAACATGTCCGTCAGGCAGACCATGCTGTTCCACGCCTTCCTGCAGGAGCCAGGCCACGTGGCGCGAGGCTTCAACATCAAACAGAAGGTGTGGCGGGATGGTGGGACGGTGGGACGATGGAACGGTGGGACTGCGAGACGATGGCGGATGGGACGGTGGGATGGTGGGACGGTGGGACGATGGGACGATGGGACGGTGGGACGGTGGGACGGTGGGACGGTGGGACGGCGGGACGGCGGGACGGCGGGACGGCGGGACGGCGGGACGGCGGGACGGTGTGACGGCGGGACGGCGGGACGGTGGGACGGTGGGACGGCGGGACGGCGGGACGGCGGGACGGTGTGACGGTGGGACGGTGTGACGGTGTGACGGTGTGACGGTGGGACGGTGGGACGGTGGGATGGTGGGACGGCGGGACGGCGGGACGGCGGGACGGTGTGACGGTGTGACGGCGGGACGGCGGGACGGCGGGACGGTGGGACGGCGGGACGGTGTGACGGTGGGACGGCGGGACGGTGTGACGGTGGGATGGTGGGACGGTGGGACGGTGGGACGGTGGGACGGTGGGACGGTGGGACGGTGGGACGGTGGGACGGTGGGACGGTGAGATGGTGGGACGGTGGGACGGTGGGACCATGGAATGGTGGGACGGTGGGACCGCGAGACGATGGCGGGTGGGATAGAGGAAATATAGCGGCGGGGTAAATGGGGTAGCGTGGATCGCTGGGTGCTGACGAGGAAATGAAAACGGTGGTAAGTTCGCTTCTTACGAACTGACAGCCAGACTGGTAAACATTTGTATCATTGTCTGTTTGATGTGTGCTGTAACGGAAATACTCATCATAGCATATTTCCCCAAACCATCCTAAATGTATAACAAGCCGCTGCATTGCAGTTCCTGCCAACTGACAGCTCACCCATTTCCTCTGCACCGCAGATCAACGCTCTGATCGAGGATCTGGGCCTGGGCCAGGTGAAGCACACCTCGGTCCGTGACCTGACCGTCTCGGAGAAACGCCGTCTGAACGTCGCCTGCCACCTCTGTCTGGACACGGACCTCGTCCTGTTTGACCAGCCCACCCGAGAGATGGACATCTTCGACACGTTCTTCCTGGTGGAGTACCTCCGCCAGTGGGCAGCGAGAGGCAGGATCGTGATCCTCACCCTGCAGCCGCCTACGTATGAGATCTTCACCATGATGTCCAAGGTGATGCTGATCTCGGATCGGCGCGTCATCTACAGCGGCAAGCGGAGGGAGATGCTGCCCTACTTCGCCTTCATCGATTACCCGTGTCCGGCGTACAAGAACCCGTCGGATTACTACCGTAAGTGGCCGGTATGGGGGGGGGGGGGGGTGGGGTGAGTGGACCGCAAGTGGGGCCATGGATACAATAAGTATGGATTGGCAACTCCGACCACTTTCCATTGTTATCCGCGACCACGCGCAGCCGCTGCCGTTTCCCGTACTACAAAACGACAGCTAGTAAACCGCCCGCCCGCTCTGTGGTCGCTAAATCGCGTATGATCCATATCCATACATATTGCGTCCATGGTGAGGCGCTGTTCTATGGCCTTGAGTGGGGCAGTGTGAGCGAGGTAGATGGGTCGTGAGTGAGGCGTATGCAGTGGGTGGGGTTGGTCTCGCTCGCAGTCGTGGGGAAAAGCAAATCGGTCAGGGCTGGACCAAGTCACGAGCATGCAAACTCACGATTTCATTCCGGAGGAAACCGTGGCCTGGTGTGAAAGCTGAAAACCACTAGCAGTTACAACGGGAAGCATGCATCGATTTGTCGTGCGTGCAAGCAAAGCGAAAACGCATGTGTCATGCACACACATCGTTTAACCGTACTTAATTAAGCTATCAAGTCTGCATGTGCCAGAAACAAGCGTGGCATGACAACCGCTTCTGACCGAATGTCCTGTAAAGTTCCCCCTCATCTGACACCCCACCCTCTCCCCTCAGTTGGCCTGGATACCTTAGATAGCCTGACCTGTCCCTCCCCCTCAGTTGGCCTGGATAGCTTGGATAACCAGACCTGTCCCTCCACCGACAGTTGACCTGGTGACCCTGGATGACCTGACCTGTCCCTCCCCCGACAGTTGACCTGATGACCCTGGATGACCTGACCTGTCCCTCCCCTCGACAGTTGACCTGATGTCCCTGGATGACCTGACATGTCCCTCCCCTCGACAGTTGACCTGGTGACCCTGGATGACCAGACCTGTCCCTCCCCCTCGACAGTTGACCTGGTGACCCTGGATGACCTGACCTGTTCCTTCCCCGACAGTTGACCTGGTGACCCTGGATGACCCGACCTGTTCCTCCCCCCACAGTTGACCTGGTGACCCTGGATGACCCTACATCGACAGTTGACCTGGTGACCCTGGATGACCTGACCTGTCCCTCCCCGACAGTTGACCTGGTGACCCTGGATGACCTGACCTGTCCCTCCCCCGACAGTTGACCTGGTGACCCTGGATGACCTGACCTGTCCCTCCCCCGACAGTTGACCTGGTGACCCTGGATGACCAGACCTGTCCCTCCCCCGACAGTTGACCTGGTGACCCTGGATGAACTGACCTGCCCCTCCCCTCGACAGTTGACCTGGTGACCCTGGATGACTAGACCTGTCCCTCCCCCTCGACAGTTGACCTGGTGACCCTGGATGACCTGACCTGTTCCTCCCCGACAGTTGACCTGGTGACCCTGGATGACCTGACCTGTTCCTCCCCTCGACAGTTGACCTGGTGACCCTGGATGACCTGACCTGTCCCCTCCCCGACAGTTGACCTGGTAACCCTGGATCACCTGACCTGTCCCCTCCTCGACAGTTGACCTGGTGACAATATTCGCATGATAAGTTTCTTTACATTTGTTTTTGCTGTTATGTTATGTTTTATGAGTTCCTTAATAAACATTGCGTGATGATGATGATGATGATGACCCTGGAAGACCTGACCTGTCCCTCCCCCGACAGTTGGCCTGGTGACCCTGGATGACCCTCCCCCGACAGTTGACCTGGTGACCCTGGATGACCTGACCTGTCCCTCCCCCGACAGTTGACCTGGTGACCCTGGATGACCTGTCACCGGAGGCCACCTTGGAGTCGTCACAGCGGGTCACTGAGCTGGCACAGACCTTCCAGAGGCGCCGGGAGCCGCTGTCCGACCCCGGACCGCCCGGTCTGCTGCCGCCAAAGATACGCCGCGCCAACTGCTGCATACAGATACTGGCGCTCTGGATGTGAGTAGCCGTGGGGAGGATGAGTCTGGATGTCGTGGTTCAGTGCCGGGTTGGACTTAGGTGACAAGTGGCCGGGAAAGGAGGATAAGGCAGACTTCGTGTACTGAATCAAGCAGTGCTTAGTCTCACACAAGAAAATCACAATATGTATTACTACTTTTTATCTTATATCGATACTGCATCCCTTTCAAGTCATCCGAACATGATAAGTATAAAACAGCGTTGTGTAGTTCACTTGGTGTGGTTGATGTCGGTGCAATGTGTAAATGTGTTAAACGGGTTACACATATTAAATTATGATTGAAGTGACAACTACTAACCACCGACTGCTGACTGCTGACCGCTGACCGCTGACCGCTGACTGCTGACCGCTGACCGCTGACCGCTGACCGCCGACTGCTGACCGCTGACCGCTGACCGCTGACCGCTGACCGCTGACCGCTGACCGCTGACCGCTGACCGCTGACCGCTGACCGCTGACCGCTGACCGCTGACCGCTGACCGCTGACCGCTGACCGCTGACCACAAACCACTGACCACTGACCACTGACCACAAACCACTGACCACTGACCACTGACCGCTAACCGCTGACCGCTGACTGCTGACCGCTGACCGCCGACTGCTGACCGCTGACCGCTGACCGCTGACCGCTGACCGCTGACCGCTGACCGCTGACCGCTGACCGCTGACCGCTGACCGCTGACCGCTGACCGCTGACCGCTGACCGCTGACCACAGACCACTGATGACTGACCGGTGAGTGACCGTCCCCTCATTTCAGCCGGGCGATGGTGTACACGTTCCCGTACAACCTGATCAGCTGGGCGTCCTCGATGACGCTGGCCTGCCTCATGTCCGTCATCGTCGGCACCGTGTTTTACGATCTGCGGGGCGACAACAAAGACCAGGTCAGTCACTAGTCAGTTGATAAGGATCAGGTCGGCCACTGGTCAGATAATAAGGACCAGGTCAGTCACTAGTCAGATAATAAGGACCAGGTCAGTCACTAGTCAGATAATAAGGACCAGGTCAGTCACTAGTCAGCTAATAAGGACCAGGTCAGTCACTAGTCAGCTAATAAGGCCCAGGTCAGTCACTAGTCAGCTAATAAGAACCAGGTCAGTCACTAGTCAGCTAATAAGGACCAGGTCAGTCACTAGTCAGTTAATAAGGACCAGGTCAGTCACTAGTCAGCTAATAAGGACCAGGTCAGTCACTAGTCAGTTAATAAGGACCAGGTCAGTCACTAGTCAGTTAATAAGGACCAGGTCAGTCACTAGTCAGTTGATAAGGACCAGGTCAGTCACTAGTCAGCTAATAAGGACCAGGTCAGTCACTAGTCAGTTAATAAAGACCAGGTTAGTCACTAGTCAGCTAATAAGGACCAGGTCAGTCACTAGTCAGCTAATAAGGACCAGGTCAGTCACTAGTCAGTTAACCCGCGAGTTACTGGGGTATATTTCATAACGCGACTTACTGGGGGGGGGGGGAGGTCACTAGTCAGTTAATAAGGATCAGGTCAGTCACTAGTCAGCTAATAAGGACCAGGTCAGTCACTAGTCAGTTAATAAAGACCAGGTTAGTCACTAGTCAGCTAATAAGGAGTCAGTCACTAGTCAGCTAATAAGGACCAGGTCAGTCACTAGTCAGCTAATAAGGACCAGGTCAGTCACTAGTCAGCTAATAAGGACCAGGTCAGTCACTAGTCAGTTAATAAGGACCAGGTCAGTCACTAGTCAGTTAATAAGGACCAGGTCAGTCACTAGTCAGTTGATAAGGACCAGGCCAGTCACTAGTCAGCTAATAAGGACCAGGTCAGTCACTAGTCAGTTTTTTTATAAATAAATTTAGTCCGAATGTTTTGTATGGATGAATTTCCGAGGTCAGGACCCACGCTAAGCAGAGCTTGTTGCGCAGGTCCTGACCTCACCACCCGATCGCGCAATTCCTGTTGGCCGGCAGAATTTAGAGACGAAAGTTTTACGTGCCCGACATTCCTGGACACGGTCCGCCCCGCTCACTGACGTCACCTGACCTTGAGTGCGACCGCTGCCACCGGCCGCAGGCCATCCCAGTCAGGAGCAAACAGCGAGCACCGAAGCGACTCGAACCCGGGCTGCCACACCGGGATAGGTCAGCAGTCCAGCGCTCTCCCACTGAGCTACAGGGGCGGACAATAAGCGAGCCACCAGCGAGCGTGTGGTGTGCACCCAACTAATGGAATACCTGCTTAGTCATAGTATTCTATGTGATGAACAGTATGGTTTCCGCCCCGGCCAATCCACGGAGGCGGCCCTGCTCGATGCTGTCACGTATGTCACTAACAATATTGACGGAGGACGCGTGACGTCACTTGTCACTGCAGACACATCCAAAGCTTTTGACAGCGTCGAGCATGACCGTCTCCTGGAGAAGCTGGGGTGGTACGGGATCGACCAGCGCTGGTTCCGTGCCTGGCTCAGCGGGAGAACCCAGACCATCAGAGGCGGATCATCACGTGAGCTGCCAGTGACACATGGGGTCGTACAGGGCTCCATACTGGGCCCGGTACTATTCCTCCTGTTCACCAATGACTTGCCTCAGCACATTCCGCATGGCAAGATGGTGATGTATGCGGATGATGTCCAGTTCTTGGAAACTGATTTCCCTGGCAACTTTCATGATTTAAAAACGCGCATCGAAATCAATCTAGCTATCGCGATGAGATGGTATACTCAGAAGAGGCTAAAGATAAACCCGTCAAAAACTGAAATGATTATCCTCAAATCACGACGACAGAACAGTCCGGAATTCTCTGTTCTCATCGGTGATTCCGAAATCACTCCAGCTCCGTTTGTCAGGATATTGGGCGTCACCATAGATGCATCGTTAGCGTGGGAAAAACACATATCGACTGTCGTGCAGCGGTGCTACTGCACGCTTATCGCTCTGGCCAGGATGCAGCGCCGTGTACCGCGCGATGTGAAGAAGCTGCTGGTGGAGGCACTAGTATTCCCCTATATACGCTACTGTTTGGCTGTGTGGGGCGGATGCACGTCTACCCAACTAAAACGCATTCAGAAGTGTGTCAACTTCGGTGCCCGAATTGTTATGGACCTTGCGTACCGAGATCGAGTATCAGCGGCCCTAAAAGAGCTCTGTTGGCTCAGAATAGAAACGCTTATAGCCGAGCACGACTTGCATATTATGTACAAGCTCATCCATGACACAGACGCACCAGTGTCAATCCGCCGACTCCTGGCCGACCGCTCCGAGGTATCTTGCCGCACCACTCGAGCGACACAAAACCGAGAGCTGGAAGTTGCCCGAGTCAGGACGGAGTTTGCGCGGCGCTCTTTTCTGTGTCGTGCGACGCGGGCATGGAATCAGCTGCCGATGACTGTCAGGTGTTCTCCAAGTTTTATAATTTTTAAAGCGAACGTAGGTGAAGTCATGTAATTTAACTTTGAAATGAGTATGATATGCGATGAGTATGTTTTAATGCAGTGTTTTTACTGAGCTGTAAATGACGTGGATTACTGAAAAACCATGCAATGGATGTATCCGAAATATATGATGATGATGATGATGAATAAAGACCAGGTTAGTCACTAGTTAGCTAATAAGGAGTCAGTCACTAGTCAGCTAATAAGGACCAGGTCAGTCACTAGTCAGTTAACCCGCGAGTTACTGGGGTATATTTCATAACGCGACTTACTGGGGGGGGGGGGGCTATTTTTAGCCCCCCCCCCCCTCTGATCTCCGGAACTACTGGACCGAATGTAAAAATTCAAACGGTATTCGATAGCCCTGGGAAATTTATCGAGGGAAACATAATATTGTTGACCTCGGCGTCACTCATGACGTCACAGGTCAGGTCAAGTACAAAATGTTTGACCGTGTCAAAAAGTCTCGATGGATGGAATTGTCGCGCAAAATTGCGATATTAAACGCATAAGCTGTCGATAAATCGGTATGATGCGTGTGTCTGCCACTTCTAAGTACCTTTCTAAGCTGTTTATGACCTTGGGTCAGGTCAAGGTCATCCGAGGTCACGAGGTCAAACCGCAGTTTACGGTCATTAGGCGTTGTAACACATGTATATGACCTTGTTTTTCGTCTAGAACGCGAAAAATGACCTTAGAACATTGTTTGTTCCATATAAATAGAAGTAAAAAGCAAAAATGGAAATGCGTTTTTATGCATAGTAATGCTGTGAGAAGTGGTCGATTTTTGTCATTTAAAGGTCATAACTCGGTCATTTTTAAAGATATCGACTTTAAATTTGATACACATATTCACCGAATACGTCTCCATCGCATATACTCCGTTTTTTGGATAATTCTGATTTTGTCTTGAACATTTTGTAAAAACAAAAAATGTATTTGGATTTCTCAAAATTTTGAATTAAAAAAACCCTCAAACATCCGAGATAGCAGTTTGATAGCCCGGTCTATTGTCAGTAATTTGATTTAAAACAATTTAGTTTAGCTCAAATATCATGTCTTTGACAGCGTTTTCCGCAAACCATTATTTTGCAACAAAAACCGAAGAACATGACGTCACTCTGACGTCATTCCCGGTTCACCTATCATAGCCTCATATTTTGCCTTTTGCCAACATGTGTATAATTTATGTAAAAGAAGGTACTGCACGTTTGGTGACGATACCGCTGTTCGTTTAGGAGTTATTGCAAAATAACGGGAGGGGGGGGGGGGCAAAAAATAGCCCCCCCCCCCCAGTAAGTCGCGGGTTAATAAGGACCAGGTCAGTCACTAGTCAGTTAATAAGGACCAGGTCAGTCACTGGTCAGTTAATAAGGACCAGGTCAGTCACTAGTCAGTTAATAAGGACCAGGTCAGTCACTAGTCAGTTAATAAGGACCAGGTCAGTCACTAGTCAGTTAATAAGGACCAGGTCAGTCACTAGTCAGCTAATAAGGACCAGGTCAGTCACTAGTCAGCTAATAGGGACCAGGTCAGTCACTAGTCAGCTAATAAGGACCAGGTCAGTCACTAGTCAGCTAATAAGGAACAGGTCAGTCACTAGTCAGCTAATAAGGACCAGGTCAGTCACTAGTCAGTTAATAAGGACCAGGTCAGTCACTAGTCAGCTAATAAGGACCAGATCAGTCACTAGTCAGCTAATAGGGACCAGGTCAGTCACTAGTCAGTTAATAAGGACCAGGTTAGTCACTAGTCAGCTAATAAGGACCAGGTCAGTCACTAGTCAGCTAATAAGGACCAGGTCAGTCACTAGTCAGTTAATAAGGACCAGGTCAGTCACTAGTCAGTTAATAAAGACCAGGTTAGTCACTAGTCAGATAATAAGGACCAGGTCAGACACTAGTCAGTTAATAAGGACCAGGTCAGTCACTAGTCAGTTAATAAGGACCAGGTCAGTCACTAGTCAGTTAATAAGGACCAGGTCAGTCACTAGTCAGTTAATAAGGACCAGGTCAGTCACTAGTCAGCTAATAAGGACCAGGTCAGTCACTAGTCAGTTAATAAGGACCAGGTCAGTCACTAGTCAGCTAATAAGGACCAGGTCAGTCACTAGTCAGTTAATAAGGACCAGGTCAGTCACTAGTCAGTTAATAAGGACCAGGTCAGTCACTAGTCAGTTAATAAGGACCAGGTCAGTCACTAGTCAGCTAATAAGGACCAGGTCAGTCACTAGTCAGCTAATAAGGACCAGGTCAGTCACTAGTCAGCTAATAGGGACCAGGTCAGTCACTAGTCAGCTAATAGGGACCAGGTCAGTCACTAGTCAGTTAATAAGGACCAGCTCAGTCACTAGTCAGGCAGCAATGACTGACAGTTCACACCAGGTTATGGTTAGTCACACCAGAGTGGCTTCTGTCGCCAGTAGGGGGGGGGGGGGGGGGGTCATTTCATAGTGCGAAACGAGCGTGCACTGCGGAAATCGTCTGTCAGTCTCCTACGTTTGAGTCTGAGGACACCGCGAGGATGACGAGTTAACCAAGTCTGTCTTGTCTTGCATCTGACAGTTGTGTTCGACCGATTTGAAAGCGATGATAACCAGTAAGGCGCCATAGTTGGCTATGAACGAGCGAGCGCGAAGGAAATGTATGGGGAATTTCAATTTTATCGGGCAAGTAGCTTCTGAGATACAAAAAGGGTGCGCACGTGCGCACGTTCAGAGGCACCCACCTTTGACTCGTGGGAAAGTGGAAGCTGAGAGGTCCCTAACCACACCAAATTTGAACACATTCGGCTCAGCCGTTCCAGAGATACAGAATAGGGGTGTGCACATGCGCACGTGCAGAGGCACCCCACCCCTGACTTGTGGGAAACTGGCGGATGAGAGGTTCCTAACCACACACCAAATTTGAACACAATCAGCTCAGCCGTTCCTGATATATAGAATAGGGGTGTTCACGTGCGCACGTGCAGAGGCACCCCGCCCTTGACTTGTGGAAAATCGGCAGCTGAGGGGTCCCTAACCACACACCAAATTTGCACACAATCGGCTCAGCCGTTGCAGAGCTTTACGATTAAACACTTTTCAACACCCCTCACGCGGCACGCGCCACGCGCAGTGGTAGTCACCCACATGAGTCGGCACTGGTCTCACACAGGGTAGGTTGGCTGGGGCTGCTCAGCAAAGAAGTCAGCTTGTCAATTGGACGTGTGGTTGCAGAGATATGAGCTTCTCAAAAGCGTCGCCACGGGTCGGGTCGGGCCGGGCCGGGCCGCTCATAATCAGATTTTGCCCATATACCACGGAAGGACGAGCGAGCGCGGATGACGATAACGCCCTTTAATGATCATCTCGATCGTTGTGAAGGAAATCTCCCATCATTTCCGTTTCCTGATACCGTTCGAGCACTCCCCCCGACTGTGTATCTATGGCGCCCATCTCCCATCCTCGCGTTGACGTCTGATCCCGCCCCCCCCCCCCCCCCCACAGGAGAACGTGCCGGACCGTCTCGGGTTCCACTACACGGTGATGTCGCTGGCGCTGTGGCCGCTGCTGCTGCTCAGCATCAGCGAGGTCTGGAAGGAGAAGGACGCCGTCAGCAGGGACGTGGACGACAGGCTCTACTCCCGGCTCAGCCTCGTCGTCAGCAAGGTAAGACGTCAGGCTCCACTCTCGACTCAGCCTCATTGTCAGCAAAAGCACGGGCAATGCAAAACGACGCCAAAATGGGGAAAAAATGTAGAGCGTCGAGGAGTGGCAACGTTTAGTGGCTTTATGCTGACACAAACTTCTCCAATCACAGAGCTAAATTGCACTTTGGCGACCAAACAATAGAACTTCCTCAATAATGGTAAGGTTTCGCGTCTCATAGCCCAATTGTGGGAACACCTTCTTTGATCGTTTCGAGTTACGTGTACGTTCGAGTCATGTAGAATGTGACCACTGACCAGGTGCCTACAGGCTCCAGTCCCCTGACATGTCCCGATGGTGTCTGTTGCTGCAGTTGTTCTACGGTTTCCCCGGCTCGGTACTACAGTGTCTGCTACTGATTGTGCCGGCTTACAAGATGGCCGGCACACACCCAGAGCAGACCGCTGATATGACGTTCTATCTGTACATGGGTAAGTCAGCACAAAGCGTCTACAGAGGCACATTGTGGTCGAGTTCCGCACGGCCGTTCCGCACCCATCACCGTGTGTAGCGAGTTGGCTTGGTGTTTGCTTATTAGCGATTACAGATAGTGGCATGACATCGCTAGTTAGTGGTGTACAGTAAACATCGCGAGCAGTGCGCCGCTTCTCTCAACTGAATGAAAATGTATCCGACTGACGGTTAGGTAGATGACGCATTGCACGAGGCGTCCCTACTCCAACAGCACATGCACGGCTGGTCTGAGCCATAGCTTCACCAACAGGTCTGTCGTGCCACCCACATCGCCCCGTCCCTGACCCCGTCTCCATGACCTGACCCGACCTGGCCGTGTCGCTGACCTCGACTCCCTCCTCGCCCGCAGGTTACATGCTGGCGTACCAGCTGTGCCTGCGTCTGCTAGCGGTGGCGGCCGCCTACCTGACTTCCTCCCGCCACCTATCTGCCGGGTGGCTGGCCGCCGCCCTCCTGCCCCTCCTCCTGGTGGCCGGCTGGTCGGCGCACCCGCAGGACCTCTCACCGTGGACCCGCTGGATCCAGTGGATCTCCGCTCCGGGCTGGATCTTCCGCCGGCTCGTCTGGGACGAACTGGTCGGAGTGCGCAGCCTGCGCTGCGACAGAAACCCGATCCTGCCGCAAAGCAACACCATTATCGTGCAGGTGGAGTGTGGAGTGCAGACTGGCGCGCAGGCACTGCGCTTCCTCGGAGTTCCCTCAGCAGAGAGGCTGCCGCTGGCGCCGCTGCTCGCCGCCGCCGGGGTGACGCTCGTAGGCGTGCTGCTGGCAGCAGTAGCCGCGATCTTCTGTCGCCAGAGGCAGAAGAAGTCACGAGGCAGGAATATCAAACACTCGTAGGAGGATTCGGTGGCAGCCAGTGAGGGTGGCAGGGGTGGCAGGGGTGGGAGGGGTGGGAGGTGAACAGTTGATGCGCCAAATGGACGACAGAGGGTGGTGAAAAGAGCGATCTGATGGCAGAGAAGCGAGCCAATAGCATACAACGAACGTGTTCGGCAACTGGATGTGGGTTCGTGTTCGTTCATCCCGCTTGTGCCAGACGGACGAGAACGTGACAGCCAAAGCTCGTGACCCGTGTCATTTGTCAGACTGTAGGTGCCTCAGTCTAAGCTCCATTTGAAACTCAACAGTTCCGTGAAAGTGCTGTTAGACACATGGGACGACGACTCATAGTTTACGACAGGGAGAAGGCGCAGTTTCTTCCGAACTCGAGCGCACCAGTGACGTGTTCTGTGTAAATATTGTTACAATGTTTTCTGAAATGAAAAGACGAGTCAAACGTTAAAGAATATAATCGAATTATGACTCAGAGCTGAAGCAGTTAACATACTTCTCTAACATACTTGTTCGGTGTGACACTAATGCCAGCCAAATGTGTGTATAGCGAAGTTGAATGCCTGTGTGTGTACTCGTTTATCTGCGTCTGTGTGCGAGAGCGAAAATGTGAACGACTGTAAAACGACTGTCATCGCGTTTTGCTCAGCCTCGTCACAAAACTCGCGCCGCGGTGATTCGTTGAGTGTATTTCGCCTTAAAATGAACATGGCCGGAATACATGACCAAGCGAAACCAGAATTACCATTTCACGGCATGAATGGTGCTCACTGCTCACGACGGCTCGGTTTCCGACTCGTCGGGCATCGAACGCAAATCATTAGTCGAAGAAACATTCACATAAATATTCGCGACAGAAAGGAGAGCAAAAATTAAGTTGTATCACCAACACATCACACACGCGGAGGTTCTCAGCGTCGACTCAGTCGCAAATAAGCGCCACTCAATGACGACATAGATTGTGGCAGACAAAACACAACATGCAAAACAAGCGAATCGCAATTAAGCACGCACAGAAAGGGCAACAGTCGAAATGAAAGCGTCATGAACCAAACTGGCGCAATTTAAGAGGCGCATCCGTGTGTCGACAATCCACTGACACGACAATCTACTGTCAGCACCATGCTAGCTTCGCTAAACACGTGCGGTGCTCCTTCGCTCGTTCCTGACTTGTGGGCACCGCATACACCTATCTCGGAGTCGCTCCGTGTCCGGGCGACGTCCGACACACACTCGGCCGCCGGGCGGGGGTCGGCGCGGGGGTCGGCGCGGGGGCGCGGGGTGTCGTCGGTGCGGGGGCGGGGGTGTCGTCGGCCACGATACGCGGCCGTCACGTCACGTTACGTCACTACGGATCACAGTAGCGGCGCCAATGGGATCACGGCACCACGGCGCCACCGCCGCAGCGGAGACGGCTGCTCCGGTGGACGGTAGGTAGCTGCTGACTCAGTACTGGCTGCCTGTCTTGCACACTGCAGTCGTCTCTCCGCTCGGCAAACCAGCTGCTGAGCTGCACTCAGAGAGGGCTTCCAAGCTGCCCTGAGCGCAGGACGCCGCTCTCAGCCATGACTTCAGAGGCTGCCCTGAGCGCAGGACGCCGCTCTCAGCCATGGCTTCAGAGGCTGCCCTGAGCGCCGGCCGCCGTCGACAGAACTCGACACCATGGCGGCCTGGCCACGTCTCTCGGTGGTGTCCTCCGACAGCTTGTGGCTGGGCTCGACTCCACGGTCCACGCAGTGTTTCTCCTCTACACGGCGGCAGTCGGCCGGCAGGCGGAGAGAGTGATGAAGCTGCTCCATAGTCCCAGCGGTGGGGACAGAGGGGTCTGGGTAGTCCAAGGTGATCAGTCTCTAGCGCCGCTTCACGGGTTTGATGTTGCGGGAGATCTTCTCCTCCTCGGCCAGCTGGGAGCGGTACACCTCCACCTTCCGCTTGAACTTGGCCAGCACGTCCATCTTCTCGTCCACCAGGTCCTCCAGCTGCTGCACGTAGGCTATGGACGAGAACAGGAAATAAGTGTCAGCAGACATAATAAACGATATGCTGTCAGCCCGAGGAAGTAAGCTTGATGCGACCGAAAGTAATTGCATGATGTTTTTAGGGAAATAAAAAAACTTATATAAATGGATGATGTGTCTCATAGCATTCTCGAGATTAAGTGTATAATACTTCACATGAAATAAAATTATTGATAGGCCAGTTTTAAAAAGACATTTTAGCATATGATTCATCTTGCCTAGCGCGCTACTCACCGTCGACATCGTAGTCGACCTCGTTGGTCATGTTGAGCAGGGACATGTCGAGCTGCTGCCAGCGGGGCGACAACTCGATGGCCGCCTTGTGCATGTCCAGCACCTCCTCCTCCATGTCCTGCAGGTGCGACACCGCCTCGTGGAAGTTGTACAGGTCCGCAGAGAGCTCGCCCTCCTGTCGGGAGAATATCGGCGTCGGAGAGCGCCAGGTGACGGCCCGGGAGTGGTTTTGAGGCAGCCGTGATGACTGAAGCGACTAAGTGCGGTGCGACGCGACAGTAGCATCATATTCACACAAGGCTGTAGATAATGGAAGATAGGTGAAAATCGTCGGGATTGAGTAGTGCTTAAAATTGGTCAGAATACAAAATGAAGTAAATGACCCACATATTCGTCAGGTGTGGGTACAATGGCAACGGTAAACAAACAAAAAATGCTGGCGTAATATGTATACTCAACACGTAACAAATAGGAAATTAACCGAGCACAGCGAAACAGGGTGACGGCCGGGATTGATGACGTCAGCGAAGAGAGCAGCAGGAAGAATGACGTCATGATGACGTCAATGGAGCCAGTAAGGAGCAGGACGGCAGGAACAGAGGCTCACAAATGTGACGGGGTCGGCCTTCTCGCGGGAGTGGAGCCGCTCCACCAGGCCGGAGGTGGAGATCTGTGGGTGACGGACACGAGGATAGGGAGTCAGGCGGCAGGGCAGGACGTGGCTGGGATACGAACACACATGGCCGCACGCAAATACAGCAGCCAAACACGATCATGTATACGACACAGCAACCACACAGCAATCACAACCAGGAATGAGCAATTTGACCATGCCGGGATAACAGCGACTTTCAACAGCCTCGAACAAAAGCGCCAATCTGCACCACGCGTCAGCCTGGCCATCTCAGATTAAAACCGCACGCATATTGATGCATTGCATCATTTACCACGGTAATTCTCTCCATGCGACCACTCCCAGCAACCACCAGCAACACCATCCCCCACCAATCTCCCATCATGTCAATCCCCTCCACTCGACCAATCACAGCGAGGAACATCTGCCCACGCCCAGCCGCCCCGGCCACTCACATTGAGTGACCGCAGCTGCGCCAAGCCATCATCTGGCGACTCCACTCCCCGCATCGGCTCCGCTGGCTCCGGCCGGCGGCTGGTCGGGCCTCCACCGTTCGTCGTGCTCTTCGTCTCCGTCGGGTCCTGCGCGCCCAGCTCCTTCACTCGGTCCGCGTAGCGCAGTGTGTTCAGACTGTGTTCGCATGAGTTCAGACTGGGGCTGATCATGGCGATCTGGAGGCACCGGGCGGGCGGGAAGGCTGCGTCAGTAGGGCGGGAAGGCTGCGTCAGTAGGGCGGGAAGGCTGCGTCACTAGGGTGGGAAGGCTGCGTCAGTAGGGCGGGAAGGCTGCGTCACTAGGGTGGGAAGGCTGCGTCAGTAGGGCGGGAAGGCTGCGACAGTAGGGCGGGAAGGCTGCGTCAGTAAGGCGGGAAGGCTGCGTCAGTAGGGCGGGAAGGCTGCGTCAGTAGGGCGGGAAGACTGCGTCAGTAGTGCGGGAAGGCTGCGTCAGTAGGGCGGGAAGGCTGCGTCAGTAGGGCGGGAAGGCTGTGTCAGTAGGGCGGGAAGGCTGCGTCAGTAGGGCGGGAAGGCTGCGTCAGTAGGGCGGGAAGGCTGCGTCAGTAGGGCGGGAAGGCATGCGTCAGTATCGAGTCGCCCAGCCGGGACTACAGCAATGACGGATCCCGTTAAAATGCATCGAGATTTTACCTGCAATCCCGAGGATAGTCGCCGTCAAAATGCATCGGGATTTGATAAATAGCATCACTGGAGTTGGCCTATGCCACGGCAAAGCCAACTTAATTATTTCGTATAACTTTCACTCAAGTAAGCACAAAAAATAAGCACAATTGTATTTTAGACAACTCCACGAAAGCAACAGAATAGGAGTGTTGCCAGATCATGAAGCTCCGGATTGCCAATTTCCTCTTACTGCCCACACCCGTAACCCGTCCCCTCTACTCACCATGCACGTCTTGGACTTCTCTCCGATGAACGAGTCCCGTAGCACCTGAGTCAATTTCGACGCGCGGAACGGCAGATGAGCCCCCTTCCTGCCGAGCGCGCGGATACACTCCTTCAGCGCCAGCAGCGACTTGTTGATCTCGGCTCCTTCCATGCGCGTGTTGCGGTCGGACGAGGATGTGTCGGCGCCGCGCTCGTTACCGGCCAGATCGATCAGCGAGAACTTGCCGTAGAGCCGACACCGCTCCGGCGGGACGCCCGACTGCCGGGTGCGCAGGATCATCTGGAAGACGGCGTGGCTGCGCGAGCTGTGGTTGTTGGCCGAGGTGGTGCCGCTGGTGCGGATGCTGTTGCCGTGCTGGATCAGCTTCAGGACGTCCTCCATGCTCTCCACCTGGCGCTCCGTCAGGCCCACAATCTGCACCTGCTGCTTGCCGTCCTCCAACACACGCAGCTTCGCCTTATCGTTCAGCAGGTCAAACACCTGGCGGAGAAGTCACAGATGTCAAATGTCAGGAATACTTAGTGGCCAGAGCACTGCTCGAGGCAGAAGTGGGTCATACAAGTCGAATGGTATTATTGCGAGGGGGCTACGGGTGCACCGTAACCGGTCAGATTATATGACACGTATTAATGCAGGGGTTGTGTAAAAATGTAAAATTAGAGTACCTATTGAGCGGCCCCTATGCACGGTCACTGTGCAGTGTGTAGTGGACCATTTAGTATGACGTATTGGCACTGTTGGACATCGCAAGAGCCATCATCCAAAGCCAGTTATGGGTCGGACAAGCATTAATTCAGGTCCAGCTACAGACAAGTCAAACCTTATTCTGGGAAAGCAAACACATTCGAAATTAATTAAAAATGCAAGGCATACGTTGAGTCAAAGCAGCCATAAACCCGAATGGCGCACGGCATCCAAGACCACCATACGACATTCAGCACTGGACGGGTCTGCAGCGTTAATGACTACAGACTGCAGAACTCCCCGTGATGAGGTGAGGAGACACCGTCAACCTCAATAATACCCCAAATATAAACAGCCCAATAAACA
Source organism: Chirona hameri (assembly GCA_036785665.1). Taxonomy (NCBI): domain Eukaryota; kingdom Metazoa; phylum Arthropoda; class Thecostraca; order Balanomorpha; family Balanidae; genus Chirona; species Chirona hameri. The sequence continues at coordinate 76,043 of JAXIVJ010001216.1, forward strand.
ATACATCACACCTACCACACAGTTGAATTGGTAATAACCATGCGAGGCAATAAATAAACACATGAAGTTCGAATAGAATCCAGCAACTATACCTGAATCATACAGCACCGGCGGTGCCTGGACAAAGCCGAGCAAGACAGCGCCAGCCGCCACTAACCTTGCCGCTGTATATCTCAAAATAGCTGGCCGACACCGCCAGACTCTTGTGTTTGTGCTGCGACGACTTGAGCAGCCTGAAGACGTCCTTGGCCGTCATGGCGTAGATGCCCTTGTTGGCGTCCTGCGCCTTGCCGCTGAACGTGCCTCCCATGGTGTGCGTCTTGCCGGAGCCCGTCTGACCGTAGGCGAAACAGGTGGCCATGCCACCATCGAAGACGGTGTCCACCAGGGGGCGCGCTGTGTACCTGAGGCGGGGGAAGGGGACAGGTCAGACGAGCCGCCGCCAGAAACGTGGGACACACTGTGTGTGTGTGTGTGTGTGTAGTGCGAACGCATCAAGGACCAATAAGTGTGCCTCGAGTCACACAGCCTCAGAGAGCACCGCTGTTTAATGTTTATCGTATTCCAAAACGAAGACGGGCATGAAGATACGAGGGCGGCAAGTCAGTGTTACGTGTTATGGTGACCATGCATTACAGGTCGCCAGGTGCAATATTAAAGGGAATAGTTCACCTTTAACATGGGGTTTGGACTGGGATAGCAGATTTGTAGAGCAGATCGAAAAATGGGTTGTGGTGAAAGAATTACCTCTTTACGTTAAGTAATTTCGACACAGGACTAGTGGGTCCGGTTTCATGTCCGCTGTTCCGGGCCACGATCGAGACATGAACGCTCGCCGCCGGAGGCAGGTACACTCCCTGGCACGTAGTCTCTGATCACGACGCCTCGTTAATATCCGCTCACCCGCCCGGGCGGTGCGACGGCCCCTTGTCAGAGACTGTACTTGGCGTCAGGCGGAGCGGGGCGGAGCCAGAACGCCAGCTGTCATCGTACGATTTATCGTGAAATACAAAGAGAAATTTACTTCTTTCTCCACATATATCCATCAGTTGTCCAAACCAAAGTCATATTCGTAGTTTTGACCTCAAGATGCACCGTGTGGTTGAATTTCAAGACAACTTTCAAGGTGACCTATTCCCTTTAACAGCAGAGAAACGGCTCGCGTGGCGCCGATATTGCCATGAAAAGATGTGGATTATGTATTACAAACACTTCAATATAACATGAATTTGCGGGACCAAGTTCACGGTTACCGAGAATGTGACCACAAGCAGGCATACATATTAAAAGAAAACACTTATATAATGACTTTTCATCGGTCGAAGCGCTGTAAAAATAAAACTGGGGCGGCAATGCCGGACACCAACTATCCATGAATAAGGCAACGCCAGGCCAAGGCTTCGTAAAACACCCGTCAGCCAGCTGGGAACATATGCCCGACATCCACCGATATAAAGCGAGGACACCATCGCTGACAGCGACCCCCCCCCCCCGAACACCTGCGCCTGGGGCTAAGGCCGGCCAGAGTGACCGCTGTTCTTGACGGTGTTAAGAGTGACATTAGCGGCCCGCCCAGCGGCCTCCCGCAGCCATCTGACAGCTCTGAGCATCATCGGTTTGTGAATATTTCAGCCCGGCGCCCTTGACTGCCACCGTTGGTCCGACGCTGACCGGCCAAGCAAGGGACGCCAGTGGACAGCAATACGATAACGGTCCGTTGTCATGGCAACCGAGTCACAGCGCTCGCGATCAGCGGCGTCAGTGTGCGCAGTGACGTTCTGCATATAACGACGTAACGACCACATAACGCGTATAACGACCACGCTGGGTTTTGTGTCCTGACGTACAAATGACAAAATGGTTCTCAAACAAGCCTTGTAACAGTCGCAGAACAAATATACGTGTTGCATAATTGTGCCTATTTCCCGATCAATAATGCACATTCGGCTACGATTTTCTCCAGCCCGCACAGGCCGGGCCGTCGCTCGATCCTCCAGCAGGTTGTGTTCCGCGCGCACGGCACAAACAAAAGCGTCGCGGACGCGTATGAACTTACTCGGACAGTCTCGGACAGAAAATCGACATCCCGACAGATGAACACTGAACAGCTGTTCTGCTGACATCCCCGACATATAAACACCGAACAGCTGTTCTGCTGACATCTCCCGACATATGAACACTGAACAGCTGTTCTGCTGACATCCCCCCACAGATGAACACCGAACAGCTGTTCTGACATCCCCCGACAGATGCACACTGAACAGCTGTTCTGCTGACATCCCCCCACAGATGAACACCGAACAGCTGTTCTGACATCCCCCGACAGATGCACACTGAACAGCTGTTCTGCTGACATCCACCGACAGATGCACACTGAACAGCTGTTCTGCTGACATCCCCCGACATATGAACACTGAACAGCTGTTCTGCTGACATCTCCCCACAGATGAACACTGGACAGCTGTTCTGCTGACATCTCCCGACAGATGAACACTGAACAGCTGTTCTGCTCAACATGGCGTGTATGGAGAGCAGGTGTATACCAGTTCAGTACGGCGTTAAGCCGGTGATACAAGGAAGACCAGGTGTCCTGCCGAGGAAGCTAGACAGAGCCGAATACACAGGATGCGTTTGAATACTACAGGGTTGACTGATACAGGGAGGAAGTCGTTGCAAATACAAACATGGGTGCGCAGGAAAAATATGTCATACGATGCCTACACTGCCGTAGTTTTTTTCGGACTATATAAACGAGTGTCTAAATTTGAACGTACTACGGCACAATAATATTTTTTTTTAAATTGCCGGACAAATTAATCACACCGTTGTTCAGAATAAATGTATAACACCGAAGATGTCAGTTTTGCAGAACCACAGCCACCCGGCAATCGATTAAGGCACACCGCCAGTCGCCACCCATTCTATGCAGAACGAAATGACGATGGTCAGGTGGCGATACTCCTGTTTCACGGACATGGCGACGATCAGCCGCAGTCGGCCATCAGCCAAAAGTGTCCCAAAGCCCTCACAAACCATACCGCCCCGCTCCCACCTCCCGGCACTCACTTGTAGACGAGCACATTGTCGGCGGTCTCGTCGAGGGCGTAGTCGAACCGGAAGTGCTGGTTCTCCAGGTACTTGGTGAGGTCGACCTTGGTCTTTGGCTCGTGCACAATCGTCTGGTCCCGGTTCGGCATGGTCACCACGTCAATCTCCTTCTTCGCCACCTCTGTCGGACGAAGGTCAGACGACGGTCAGACGACAGTCAGACGACGGTCAGACGACGCGGTCAGACGACGGTCAGACGACGGTCAGACGACGGTCAGACGACGGTCAGACGACAGTCAGACGACAGTCAGACGACGGTCAGACGACGCGGTCAGACGACGGTCAGACGACGGTCAGACGACGGTCAGACGACGGTCAGACGACGGTCAGACGACAGTCAGACGACAGTCAGACGACGGTCAGACGACGGTCAGACGACGCGGTCAGACGACGGTCAGACGACGGTCAGACGACGGTCAGACGACGGTCAGACGACGGTCAGACGACGGTCAGACGACGGTCAGACGACGCGGTCAGACGACGGTCAGACGACGGTCAGACGACGGTCAGACGACGGTCAAGACGACGGTCAAGACGACGGTCAAGACGACGGTCAGACGACGGTCAAGACGACGGTCAGACGACGGTCAGACGACGGTCAGACGACGGTCAGACGACGGTCAGACGACGGTCAGACGACGGTCAGACGACGGTCAAGACGACGGTCAAGACGACGGTCAAGACGACGGTCAAGACGACGGTCAAGACGACGGTCAAGACGACGGTCAAGACGACGGTCAAGACGACGGTCAAGACGACGGTCAAGACGACGGTCAAGACGACGGTCAAGACGACGGTCAAGACGACGGTCAAGACGACGGTCAAGACGACGGTCAAGACGACGGTCAAGACGACGGTCAAGACGACGGTCAAGACGACGGTCAAGACGACGGTCAAGACGACGGTCAAGACGACGGTCAAGACGACGGTCAAGACGACGGTCAAGACGACGGTCAAGACGACAGGCAGTTAATCAGAGGACAATAACTTGTAGCAATGCTAAGAAATACTGAGGTTATGCAATAACAATAGTAGTATTTATGGAGAATTTTCGATACACGCGTTTAAGAGTAGGGCGGATCCAGGAGGGGGAGGGGGGGGGGGGGGGTAAGGGGCCATGCCCCCCAAAGGTCCTGAAACCGTGATTTCCCCCCCCCCCCCCCTGCTCAACTTTTCGTGGAAATACGATACTGGATTCCCCCCCCCCCCAACAACAAAAAACAACAACTAGATCTTCCCTTGGCCAATCTGTCAGTCACCAGACCACCAGACTCACCTTTCTTGTTGAGCGGCCGTTTGCGGACACAGACTGTGATCTGGTGATCATCGTAGGCATCCCCGTCCTTCAACGGTCGGAAGTCCAGCCCGCCCTGGTACTCCCTGCCGACACACAGAGACGGCCAGCATTACAATGGCGCTTCGTGTCTGAAACACTCACACACACTCACAGCGGCAAACGCCCGCCCCCCACACACGCCGGTCAAGACGGCAACAGTAGCCGCTGCTCCACAGCAAGTTCATCGTCTACACTGCCATGTCCAGTTTGAGACGTTAGCAATGTCTGATCTGAGGTCACGTAAAGCCTGGGTTGGTTTCTGGCACACGGGGACATTGGAGTCAAAACTCACACTTATTACATAAAACGACAACAGCTGTACCTATCTAAGACGGAGAGTTAGGCAAATTGAACAAGACTAGGTATAACCGCATACTCCAATATTCTGAGCTTTGAGTTTTGATGCCAGGACCCGGGTCGGAGTCAAGATGAGATGAATTCCGAAGTTGACTAGCCACTCAGCTGACTTATGACCACTCAGGGTCAATCCACCCCTCCCCGTACCAGACAACAGGCAGGCCCCCTGAGAACTCGCAACTCTCAATCCCGTGTACCTGATCATGGCCATAAACTCCCAGTTGACATTGCCAGGGTCAGAGTTCATCAGCGTCTCTCGCTCTTCCCGCTTCTTGTTCTGCTTCTCTCGCCGATCTTCGCGCTTCTTCTGCATCTTCTCCACCTCCTTGACTACGTTGCTTCGCTTCCGCGCTGCGAGGACCGATCGTATGCTGGTTAACACCGGTCAAACGGGGGTGGGGGGGATACGCTATCGAGCTGATCACAATTGAGCCAAACTCGTGTCTAAGGCGTGCATGACTGGCAACACTACACACCTCATGCATTTGAATATAATTCACTCCGTCTGATGATTATTCAAATGCATTTACATGCTGACAGACATTTATAGACATTATACATGCTGTCAGTCCAATTCGGCCAATCTTCAAACGAACAATACACAGGGCAGGCACCATTCGGCCAGTCTTCAAACGAACAATACACAGGGCAGGCACCATTCGGCCAGTCTTCAAACGAACAATACACAGGGCAGGCACCTGCACGTCAAATTGCTAACGATTCAATGTCACGCTGCCATCACCACAGCCACCAATAAGAAACGGCCCAAACCGTACATTCACACTCACAAATAAATATACATATTTTAATACATACTTTAATGATCACCGACGTCTGACACCGGCACGACACCGACCAAACATTCCCAGCTGCACCATGGACCCTCTAACAAGGGAGCGGCCCGTGTGATCCTTATCGTATAGAACGACCGACAAGTCAAGCCAAATGGTGACCGCCCGCTTCATAACCGCCGCTCTGTGCGTCACGGGCCGTCACCCGGCCGTCACGGGGCGTCACACGGCCCTGGGGACCTGTGACGGCCTATTACGGGTCCCTGGGGACCGGCCATAACCAGTAAGGTGCCAACGTTACAGACCAGCGGGTGATGGCTGAGCACCATTAGGCCCAAACGGGTGTTGACGTGAATGTCAGGCTGGTGTCGATATATTGGTATTGTGCTAATGAATAGCGGCACGCACGCACGCACGCACGCACGCACGCACGCACGCACGCACGCACGCACGCACGCACGCACGCACGCACGCACGCACGCACGCACGCACGCACGCACGCACGCACGCACTTGTCATATAGGTACACAAATGACAACAGGTGATGACATTCAGAAACCATCTCCAACACAGCCCACCAACACAGCCCACCAACACAGCACCCACCAACACAGCACCCACCAACACAGCCCACCAACACAGCCCACCAACACAGCACCCACCAACACAGCACCCACCAACACAGCCCACCAACACAGCCCACCAACACAGCACCCACCAACACAGCACCCACCAACACAGCACCCACCAACACAGCCCACCAACACAGCACCCACCCCTGCCTGAGCACGACTGCGAACATTAACGAGACTGAACATAACAGTGAACAGGGACAACATGAACATGACTCCCGCCGGCTACACTCACAGCCGGCCGCGGCCTTGCCGGCGGGCGGTGCCATGTTCTCCGCGTCCCGTGAAGTCACCGTCAGGCCCATGTCGGCGTTGTTGGAGACAGCCATCAGGCCCGGTCGGGCGTAACTCTGCCGTGTCTTGGTCGCTGTAGAGTGGGGAACAGGTTAGTATCAGAGCTGCAGAAATCAGGGCCACAGAGCCGCCATCAGACCCGGACGGGCGTAACTCTGCCGCGTCTTGGTCGCTGTAGAGTGAGGGAACAGGTTAGTATCAGAGCTGCAGAAATCAGGGCCACAGAGCCGCCATCAGGCCCGGTCGGGCGTAACTCTGCCGCGTCTTGGTCGCTGTAGAGTGGGGGGACAGGTTAGTATCAGAGATGCGGAACTAAACCCACATATAGCCATTATGCCCGGACGGGCGTAACTCTGCCGCGTCTTGGTCGCTGTAGAGTGAGGGAACAGGTTAGTATCAGAGCTGCAGAAATCAGGGCCACAGAGCCGCCATCAGGCCCGGTCGGGCGTAACTCTGCCGCGTATTGGTCGCTGTAGAGTGGGGGGACAGGTTAGTATCAGAGATGCGGAACTAAACCCACATATAGCCATTATGCCCGGACGGGCGTAACTCTGCCGCGTCTTGGTCGCTGTAGAGTGGGGAACAGGTTAGTATCAGAGCTGCGGAACTAAACCCACATATAGCCATTATGCCCGGACGGGCGTAACTCTGCCGCGTCTTGGTGGCTGTAGAGTGAGGGAACAGGTTAGTATCAGAGCTGCAGAAATCAGGGCCACAGAGCCGCCATCAGGCCCGGACGGGCGTAACTCTGCCGCGTCTTGGTGGCTGTAGAGTGAGGGAACAGGTTAGTATCAGAGCTGCAGAAATCAGGGCCACAGAGCCGCCATCAGGCCCGGACGGGCGTAACTCTGCCGCGTATTGGTCGCTGTAGAGTGAGGGAACAGGTTAGTATCAGAGATGCGGAACTAAACCCACATATAGCCATTATGCCCGGACGGGCGTAACTCTGCCGCGTTTTGATCGCTGCCGGGCGGAGGAAGCTGTCAGGCGGGTTAGTATTATTATTATTGAGCAGGCGGAGCCAAGGGACCGGGCGGCTAGATTTTAGTCCGGCAGGCTTTGTGCCGGTTTTGAGCTAGCTGACTTAATGAACTGATAAGGTGAACTGATTCATACAGACACCCGGCCTTGCATCGGCGGCTGGTGCCATACAAGAGACCATGACAAGAGATAAGATCAGTCGCCCTCCCCACCGCCCCAAAACAGAGATAACGGCAAGTGTCAAGTCGCTGCCACAAGGGGTTTATCAAGGACGGTCTCCGAAGGTTATACCATCCATTGTTGTCTGCTGGTATCGGCCATGATCACTCCGTTTAGTCACGGAGGCTGGCGACACAGATTCGGTGTCGCCACAGAGAGCCGTTGACAGCGTCACAGAGCAAAGGCTTTATCTGTTGGCTATCGTGAGTCAGTCAATGTTGTACGTATGTGGCGTGGACGAAGAGTCGGACGGAAGTCTTTTGGCGTGAGTGTTGTGGGATTCGGTGTTGTTGTTGACATGGGAGTTTGGCACAATGGAACAAAGACAGTCAGTATGCTAGAGATTACACCAGTATGTTTACACAAGTTCAACATAAAATAAGCACAATTTTAACAGCCGAAAAGTTTGACTTACATTTGTTGTTCTGGACCGCCATTGACTGTCGATTTGTGTACTGGAATAAAGAGAAAGACGCAGTTAACTACATATACCCAAACATGTCTTAGCGACAAAGGCCGTGCCTATCATGGAAGACAATGGACATTGCGAGGACAGTGGATGCATCCAAGACGACTCAGCAAAGCGAGATTTCCACACATGCTGCAACCATCTTACACATGGGGAAAACAAATTGAACCACTTTGGTAAACTACGATTGGATACTAATTATTTGCAGAACGCACAGCGAAAGACCTTCGGGACATATCTAAACAGGCACCCTATGCAGTACCGTAGCTCCGTTTCCTTTCGTCATCTTCCTCACTTCGCCGGTCCACACGGATACCACAAAGCGTCCAGTCGCCACTTCACTCGGCTGAGACGTTCACTTGTGCCGGTGCCCCTCTCTTCACACGCCACGCAGAGTTACAGTACACCTCACTCCACACACGACCTGGAGGCACTGTTCACTTCACTCCACACACGACCTGGAGGCACTGTTCACTTCACTCCATACACGACCTGGAGGCACTGTTCACTTCACTCCACACACGACCTGGAGGCACTGTTCACTTCACTCCATACCGACCTGGAGGCACTGTTCACTTCACTCCATACCGACCTGGAGGCACTGTTCACTTCACTCCACACACGACCTGGAGGCACTGTTCACTTCACTCCATACCGACCTGGAGGCACTGTTCACTTCACTCCATACACGACCTGGAGGCACTGTTCACTTCACTCCATACCGACCTGGAGGCACTGTTCACTTCACTCCATACACGACCTGGAGGCACTGTTCACTTCACTCCACACACGACCTGGAGGCACTGTTCACTTCACTCCATACACGACCTGGAGGCACTGTTCACTTCACTCCATACCGACCTGGAGGCACTGTTCACTTCACTCCATACCGACCTGGAGGCACTGTTCACTTCACTCCATACCGACCTGGAGGCACTGTTCACTTCACTCCATACACGACCTGGAGGCACTGTTCACTTCACTCCATACCGACCTGGAGGCACTGTTCACTTCACTCCATACACGACCTGGAGGCACTGTTCACTTCACTCCATACCGACCTGGAGGCACTGTTCACTTCACTCCATACCGACCTGGAGGCACTGTTCACTTCACTCCATACACGACCTGGAGGCACTGTTCACTTCACTCCACACACGACCTGGAGGCACTGTTCACTTCACTCCATACCGACCTGGAGGCACTGTTCACTTCACTCCATACACGACCTGGAGGCACTGTTCACTTCACTCCACACACCGCGCCGCGGCACCGTCCGCCCGGTCCGACCACGACCGTCCGACACCCGTCTCAGAAAGCCGCCAGCCGCCGCCCGCCACCACGACCGACCGAAACCCGTCTAAGAGAGCCGCCAGCCGCCGACGGCCGCCACGACCGACCGACACCCGTCTCAGAGAGCCGCCAGCCGCCGACCGCCGCCACGACCAACCGACACCCGTCTAGGAGAGCCGCCAGCCGCCGACCGCCGCCACGACCGACCGACACCCGTCTAGGAGATCCGCCAGCCGCCGACCGCCGCCACGACCGACCGACACCCGTCTAGGAGATCCGCCAGCCGCCGACCGCCGCCACGACCGACCGACACCCGTCTCAGAGAGCCGCCAGCCGCCGACCGCCGCCACGACCGACCGACACCCGTCTAGGAGATCCGCCAGCCGCCGACCGCCGCCACGACCGACCGACACCCGTCTAAGAGATCCGCCAGCCGCCGCCCACCGCCACGACCAACCGACACCCGTCTAGGAGAGCCGCCAGCCGCCGACCGCCGCCACGACCGACCGACACCCGTCTCAGAGAGCCGCCAGCCGCCGACCGCCGCCACGACCGACCGACACCCGTCTAGGAGATCCGCCAGCCGCCGACCGCCGCCACGACCGACCGACACCCGTCTAAGAGATCCGCCAGCCACCGCCCGCCGCCACGACCAACCGACACCCGTCTAGGAGAGCCGCCAGCCGCCGCCAGCCGCCGACCGCCGCCTCTTGCTGCCGACTGACCGGCCGGTCACAGACAAAGCACGGCATAGCACGCCAGGCGATAACACTCATCGATGACGGGTGCGTGATGCCGCCTCCCTCCCCTCCCCACACCATACCGGGACACCGACCGGTCGGCATCGGCCGGAAACCCTCCCATAAGGGACTGTGTTCTCAGTCACGTGATGATGGTTCATGCATGGTGATTACGAGCGAGCCGTCCTTCCGTGGTGTATGGGCAAAATCTGAATATGAGCGGCCCAACCCGGCCCGGTCCGCGGCGACGCTTTTGAGAAGCCCATATCTCTGCAACCGCTCGTCCGATTGACAAGCGGGCTTCTTTGCTGAGCAGCCCCATCCAACCTACCCCTGTTTGAGAACAGTGCCGACTCATGTGGGTGACTACCACTGTGCGTGGCGCGTGCCGCGTGAGGGGCGTTGACATGTTTTCTCGCAAAAACTTCGCAACGGCTGGGCAGATTATGTGCACATTTGGTGTCTGGTTAGAGACTCCTCAGCCGCCCCTTTCACACAACTCAGGGGTGGGGTGACTGCACGTGCGCACGTGCACACCCCTACTATATATCTCAGGAACGGCTGAGCCGATTGTGTTCAAATTTGGTGTGTGGTTTGGGACCTCTCACCCGCCAATTTCCCACAAGTCATGGGGTGCATTTGCACGTGCGCACGTGCTCACCTTTTTTTGTATCTCAGAAACTATTTGCCCGATCGAGCTGAAATGCACCATACATTTCGTTAGCGCTCGCTCGTTCATCGCCAACTACGGCGCTTTACTGGTATATCGTATTTCATAAATACGGAATGTTTTATTTGCCAGCATGCCGGCACGATGGCATGGGAATGGGACAACTCTAAACTGACTACATATTCTATTTGATCCACGCGACTAACGTAAGGGACATGGGGAGCATACACGACAGAGTATCTTCAAATACTTAACGAGAACTGTTCACCTTGTTTTTTGTTTAATATATGCCGTACCACAAGTATCCGTCCCATCTCCCATCGCTGATTGGCTGATGTGTTGCCCTTATAAGGGACACGGAGCGGGATTTCCTTGACAGATTGCTTGATAGTTGTCAGTAAGGGGCATTTTGAGTTCAAAAACACGAATGACTTTGGTTTGGACCATAGATGGATATCTGTGGAGAAAAAGTAAGTTTCGCTTTGCATGACACGTGACGTCATACAACACCAGTGGGTGGAACCTGACCTGATCTGACTCTGGCTCCGCCTGCCGCCTGCAGTCTCTGACAAGGGGACGCCGCGCCGCCCGGGCGGGTGAGCGGACATTAGCGAGGAATCGTGATCAGAGACTACGCACCAGAGTGTATACAAAACCCGGATCTAACGTCAACAAATCAGCCAATCAGCGATGGGAGATGGGAGCCCGCTTGTGGCACGGTACATATTAAACGCTGACAAGGTGGACTGTTTCCTTTAACTTAGCATGTAACTCCACGAAGGCCACGAATGGCCAATGGTCAAATTCATTCCACGGTATTGGAGGGGGTAACTTTTTCTTCTTATATATTTTGTTTTAAACCAACAAGTGCGTTGAGCCTACAGTAAACAAACGGGCAGAACGTTTTACTACGCTTCCAGACCATGCCGTGATGGAATAGGTATCTACGATGTATTCTTTTAAAAAAAAACAGTCGCTTTTGGATCATGATCTTTTTGACAAGCTTTGGAACTGGGTTAACGTCATGGCGTGTGGCATCGTTCATCACGATTCATCCGAGCTTTACCGTAAAACTTGAGTCAAAATATCACTTCAATTCCAAAGCTGAACAACACATGATCAAACCACTGAAATACCAATAACCACGAGTTCAATCATGCCCGTCGCTATGGAGACCATGATAAACTACACCACAAACCAGTGATTGGCTTCAACTGCCGGTCAACTACCGCCAGACGAGAACGAATTCCAATCGTGTGTCACGCGAAGGGTTCAACGAACTCCTCCACTTATCGGCTGTTTATTGGCGTTTGACATGTGGCCGAAAATGGACGGTTCACACCGAGGCATGGTGCGACGCTTTATATCCAGCGATGACTTCCTGTATTGAAATGCATCATTCAAAGGACATCTTTCCGAAGACAAAAACACCATTAGAGTAACATGATGATGGTTGGGGTTTTAGGGCGCCGCAACTGCCAGGCTATGTGGCGCCCATAACCGCTAGATCAGCTGACGCTGCTAGATAAGCTGATAGATGAGCTGATATATGAGCTGATAGATAAGCTGATTAGAGTAAAAGCTTTTTTAGAGAGAATAAGTGCTATAGCCTATAGTGGATGATTAAGCACCCATTCCTGCCACTCTTGGTTCGGTGAATTTGGTCTATTTTGGGACTGGCGGCGATCCAGCGTTAGCTAAAGGTCTGTCTGCTGAGGCAGATGCAAAGAAATTAGTCTGAACTTTCTGAGTTCAACGAAACTCAATTGAGCCTCGGTCAGAATATGGAAAAGAATCTCAGAAGTCCACTTGAGAGGATTATAGGAGCTTATGTCAACCGACCAGCTCTGCTCAAATTGAATATCGCGCAATGCTGACGTTCAAGTGAAAAATACGCACACATAATTTAATTACGAGCTGTGTTCATGACTTTGCTTTCAACTATTAGCTTGCACTCGTATCTGCATGAGCATTAGAGCGACGCAACCGACCTGTGGATGCATTACATTCCCTGCTCCCTATCCCTCAGCCAACAGGTCAGGTGGCGCCGCCTTGTGACAATTGTCGGCAGTCAACACACCAGCAGCAGCAGCCCGTCACCGTCACCGCCAGGCGGTCAGACCTGCAGTGCCGTCTGGTGGCGGGCGCAGTCAACGCCACCTGACGGACGCCGACTGAAGCTTAGCCCAGCACACTGAACAACATTGGGTGAGGCCAGAACCTACTGTTATGGCTTCAGGGGACTGCAAGAATAGCATCATGGAACGGTGTAGGGCGAAATGATCCACGACGGACCACAAATAAGTCCAAAGCAAACAAGCCAAGCAGCAAGTCCTGGCCAACAGCATGGCTCATGGCAATGCGTCACACCTGTGAAGTTTGCCAGGTCACATCCCCACCGTACATTTCATCAGAACCGCATCCCCACCGCAATATTTATCATAAAACCAGCCGCAGACTTAGCGCCAGGCGACGCAGCCGGGCGGGTGACCGCAGACACCATACAGGCCTGTACGGCCCGGCGCCAGGCCGCAGACCACAGCAGAAGCTTCACCGCCACTGCAGCCGTCAGTCGGGCTCTCCAGTGACATTCCAGCTCTGAAGACCCCCTCCCATGACGGGGAGAGGGTTCTCCACACCCGCTCTGAGAGGAAGGGGGAGTGGCGACCTCGGTCGCCTCAGGGCACCACGACCCACCGATCATGAGATTTGGGTTACGGGCGCGCTGCTGGCCTCCTCCATGGGGCGTGCAGGTGGCATTGCCGGCGGCTGATTATTCCGGCGACAGTAGCAGCACGCCGACTTCCCCTGCATACCCAATGACTGCCCACCCCGTCCCCCGACAGCGGCTCTCCACGGCCGCCGGGATGCTCTCAACATACCACCAGAGCCCGCGGCCAAACAGCACATTCGAAGGGAGATCACGTCAGAATGGGTGTTCTCGGCAGCGCGCCCGAAACTGGCACCGAACAGCTGAACCTACGGCTGGGTGAATTAAGGAATTCAAGTCAGACGCGTTTCACAATGCAGGCTACCTCTTTATTTGGCGATAGTCACCGCGACAGACGTCCGGTGATGCAATCTAGACAGACCACACCGAGTGCCACGGCTAGGCACTCGGCACTGGGCCGAGGAGACGGCACACCGAGAGCCAACTCAGTGTGTTCTACAGCTGCGGACTGTACAAGGAAGAGCAGGATATTTGAGTCGGCCGCGTCAATCACTTGCCAGGGCGGATGCCAGGGGAAAACAGGGGAGAAGACGAATAGAAAACAGGAAAGAGCAGGAGCAAACTAAACCGAATCCGACAAGGTAGGCCCAGAAAGAAACCAATAGCACCAGGCAGGATGATGGGCCGCGACTGTGGAGGCTACCGTACGGCTCTGGTCTGGTGAGGGGCGGCACGGCTGGTCCGGCTGCTGGTGCTGGTGCTGCTGGTGACACGCTGCCGGATCAGCCGGGAGGAGGTCGGTGGTGCTGCGGCGCTGCTCCGCTCGGCACGAGCCACCTCCGAGCGCCGGGTGGTGTCGACGCGACGCAGCTGCGGATCAGACTGCCACGGCGGGAGACTGGGTCAGGAGACAGGTCAGGACAGCGCGGGATGGAGCAGGGCGGTACAGATGGGACGGGATGGGGCAGGGCGGTACAGATGGGACGGGATGGGGCAGGGCGGGAGACTGGGTCAGGAGACAGGGTCAGGACAGCGCGGGATGGGGCAGGGCGGTACAGATGGGACGGGATGGGGCAGGGCGGGAGACTGGGTCAGGAGACAGGTCAGGACAGCGCGGGATGGGGCAGGGCGGTACAGATGGGACGGGATGGAGCAGGGCGGTACAGATGGGACGGGATGGGGCAGGGCGGTACAGATGGGACGGGATGGGGCAGGGCGGTACAGATGGGACGGGATGGGGCAGGGCGGTACAGATGGGACGGGATGGAGCAGGGCGGTACAGATGGGACGGGATGGGGCAGGGCGGTACAGATGGGACGGGATGGGGCAGGGCGAGAGACTGGGTCAGGATACGGCCAGGACAGCGCGGGATGGGGCAGGGCGATACAGATGGGACGGGATGGGGCAGGGCGATACAGATGGGACGGGATGGGGCAGGGCGGTACAGATGGGACGGGATGGGGCAGGGCGGTACAGATGGGACGGGATGGAGCAGGGCGGTACAGATGGGACGGGATGGGGCAGGGCGGTACAGATGGGACGGGATGGGGCAGGGCGGTACAGATGGGACGGGATGGAGCAGGGCGGTACAGATGGGACGGGATGGAGCAGGGCGGTACAGATGGGACGGGATGGGGCAGGGCGGTACAGATGGGACGGGATGGGGCAGGGCGGTACAGATGGGACGGGATGGGGCAGGGCGGTACAGATGGGACGGGATGGGGCAGGGCGGTACAGATGGGACGGGATGGGGCAGGGCGGTACAGATGGGACGGGATGGGGCAGGGCGGTACAGATGGGACGGGATGGAGCAGGGCGGTACAGATGGGACGGGATGGGGCAGGGCGGTACAGATGGGACGGGATGGGGCAGGGCGGTACAGATGGGACGGGATGGGGCAGGGCGGTACAGATGGGACGGGATGAAGCAGGGCGGTACAGATGGGACGGGATGGGGCAGGGCGGTACAGATGGGACGGGATGGGGCAGGGCGAGAGACTGGATCAGGATACGGTCAGGACAGCGCGGGATGGAGCAGGGTGAGAGACTAGGTCAGGTGACAGGTCAGGACAGCGCGGGATGGAGCAGGGCGGTACAGATGGGACGGGATGGGGCAGGGCGGTACAGATGGGACGGGATGGAGCAGGGCGGTACAGATGGGACGGGATGGGGCAGGGCGGTACAGATGGGACGGGATGGGGCAGGGCGGTACAGATGGGACGGGATGGGGCAGGGCGGTACAGATGGGACGGGATGGAGCAGGGCGGTACAGATGGGACGGGATGGGGCAGGGCGGTACAGATGGGACGGGATGGGGCAGGGCGAGAGACTGGGTCAGGATACGGTCAGGACAGCGCGGGATGGAGCAGGGTGAGAGACTAGGTCAGGTGACAGGTCAGGACAGCGCGGAATGGAGCAGGGCGGTACAGATGGGACGGGATGGGGCAGGGCGGTACAGATGGGACGGGATGGGGCAGGGCGAGAGACTGGGTCAGGTGACAGGTCAGGACAGCGCGGGATGGGGCAGGGCGGTACAGATGGGACGGGATGGGGCAGGGCGGTACAGATGGGACGGGATGGGGCAGGGCGAGAGACTGGGTCAGGATACGGCCAGGACAGCGCGGGATGGGGCAGGGCGATACAGATGGGACGGGATGGGGCAGGGCGGTACAGATGGGACGGGATGGGGCAGGGCGAGAGACTGGGTCAGGTGACAGGTCAGGACAGCGCGGGATGGGGCAGGGCGATACAGATGGGACGGGATGGGGCAGGGCGGTACAGATGGGACGGGATGGGGCAGGGCGAGAGACTGGGTCAGGATACGGCCAGGACAGCGCGGGATGGGGCAGGGCGATACAGATGGGACGGGATGGGGCAGGGCGATACAGATGGGACGGGATAGGGCAGGGCGGTACAGATGGGACGGGATGGGGCAGGGCGGTACAGATGGGACGGGATGGAGCAGGGCGGTACAGATGGGACGGGATGGGGCAGGGCGGTACAGATGGGACGGGATGGAGCAGGGCGGTACAGATGGGACGGGATGGGGCAGGGCGGTACAGATGGGACGGGATGGAGCAGGGCGGTACAGATGGGACGGGATGGGGCAGGGCGAGAGACTGGGTCAGGATACGGTCAGGACAGCGCGGGATGGAGCAGGGCGGTACAGATGGGACGGGATGGGGCAGGGCGGTACAGATGGGACGGGATGGGGCAGGGCGAGAGACTGGGTCAGGATACGGTCAGGACAGCGCGGGATGGGGCAGGGCGATACAGATGGGACGGGATGGGGCAGGGCGGTACAGATGGGACGGGATGGGGCAGGGCGGTACAGATGGGACGGGATGGAGCAGGGCGGTACAGATGGGACGGGATGGGGCAGGGCGAGAGACTGGGTCAGGATACGGTCAGGACAGCGCGGGATGGGGCAGGGCGATACAGATGGGACGGGATGGGGCAGGGCGGTACAGATGGGACGGGATGGGGCAGGGCGAGAGACTGGGTCAGGATACGGTCAGGACAGCGCGGGATGGGGCAGGGCGATACAGATGGGACGGGATGGGGCAGGGCGATACAGATGGGACGGGATGGGGCAGGGCGATACAGATGGGACGGGATGGGGCAGGGCGAGAGACTGGGTCAGGATACGGTCAGGACAGCGCGGGATGGGGCAGGGCGAGAGACTGGGCCAGGATACGGTCAGGACAGCGCGGGATGGGGCAGGGCGAGAGACTGGGTCAGGATACGGTCAGGACAGCGCGGGATGGGGCAGGGCGAGAGACTGGGTCAGGATACGGTCAGGACAGCGCGGGATGGGGCAGGGCGGTACAGATGGGACGGGATGGGGCAGGGCGAGAGACTGGGTCAGGATACGGTCAGGACAGCGCGGGATGGAGCAGGGCGAGAGACTGGGTCAGGATACGGTCAGGACAGCGCGGGATGGGGCAGGGCGAGAGACTGGGTCAGGATACGGTCAGGACAGCGCGGGATGGGGCAGGGCGAGAGACTGGGTCAGGATACGGTCAGGACAGCGCGGGATGGGGCAGGGCGAGAGACTGGGTCAGGATACGATCAGGACAGCGCGGGATGAGGCAGGGCGAGAGACTGGGTCAGGATACGATCAGGACAGCGCGGGATGGGGCAGGACGGTACAGATGGGACGGGATGGGGCAGGGCGGGAGACTGGGTCAGGATACGGTCAGGACAGCGCGGGATGGAGCAGGGCGGGAGACTGGGTCAGGATACGGTCAGGACAGCGCGGGATGGGGCAGGGCGAGAGACTGGGTCAGGATACGGTCAGGACAGCGCGGGATGGAGCAGGGCGAGAGACTGGGTCAGGATACGGTTAGGACAGCGCGGGATGGGGCAGGGCGAGAGACTGGGTCAGGATACGGCCAGGACAGCGCGGGATGGGGCAGGGCGATACAGATGGGACGGGATGGGGCAGGGCGGGAGACTGGGTCAGGATACGGTCAGGACAGCGCGGGATGGGGCAGAGCGAGAGACTGGGTCAGGATACGGTCAGGACAGCGCGGGATGGAGCAGGGCGAGAGACTGGGTCAGGATACGGTTAGGACAGCGCGGGATGGGGCAGGGCGGGAGACTGGGTCAGGATACGGTTAGGACAGCGCGGGATGGGGCAGGGCGAGAGACTGGGTCAGGATACGGTCAGGACAGCGCGGGATGGGGCAGGGCGAGAGACTGGGTCAGGATACGGTCAGGACAGCGCGGGATGGGGCAGGGCGAGAGACTGGGTCAGGATACGGTTAGGACAGCGCGGGATGGGGCAGGGCGGGAGACTGGGTCAGGATACGGTCAGGACAGCGCGGGATGGGGCAGGGCGAGAGACTGGGTCAGGATACGGTCAGGACAGCGCGGGATGGAGCAGGGCGAGAGACTGGGTCAGGATACGGTTAGGACAGCGCGGGATGGGGCAGGGCGAGAGACTGGGTCAGGATACGGCCAGGACAGCGCGGGATGGGGCAGGGCGATACAGATGGGACGGGATGGAGCAGGGAGAGTGACCGTGGGTCATGCCAGGGCAGGGCAAGACAGGACAAGATGACACGACGGGTAGGGTAGGACGGGACGGGACGGGACGGGACGGGACGGGACGGGACGGGACAGGACAGGACAGGACGGGACAGACCAGGCTGTGCCACACTGAAACAAAGGACAGGACAAGCGAGACTGGTCAGGACAGGACAGTCATGACAAGGTAAAAAAAGGTGCAACGTCAAATCATGTCCAAGTCAAGAGAAGTGTCATGTGAAAAGGACTTCTCAGCTTGGGTACGCATGCGCGTAAAGTAAGCATAACCAGAAAGCAAAACCATAGATCAACGGCAACAAGTGAAGACCAGTACTTTGCCAATATACGCTCTCGTGCCGAGTCTATATTGTTATTCATCCTTCGTACACGGCCAAATTAACGCAGTCTAGCATACACCCACCACGCCCGATCAAATATCACAACACGTCCCAGCACCAGCCGTGCTACCCATCCACCGGCAGCCAGCCCGCCGACAAAAACCTGAGATCCCATCTCATCGCCCCTGCTGAGCGCGCACCTGACTGCAGCTGCCGCGCTGACAAACTCTCCGCTCCGATACACAGCACACGCGGCGCATTCGGCTACCTTCCCATTGCCACAGGATAGCCATCTACGTGCTGTCTACGTCGGCTATGTCAGCGTGCTGTCTACGTCTGCTATGCATGCGTGCTGTCTATGTCGGCTATGTATGCGTGCTGTCTATGTCGGCTATGTATGCGTGCTGTCTATGTCTGCTATGTATGCGTGCTGTCTATGTCTGCTGTCAGCGTGCTGTCTATGTCTGCTATGTATGCGTGCTGTCTACGTCTGCTATGTATACGTGCTGTCTATGTCTGCTATGTCAGCGTGCTGTCTACGTCTGCTATGTATGCGTGCTGTCTACGTCTGCTATGTCAGCGTGCTGTCTACGTCTGCTATGTATGCGTGCTGTCTATGTCTGCTATGTCAGCGTGCTGTCTATGTCTGTTATGTATGCGTGCTGTCTACGTCTGCTATGTATGCGTGCTGTCTACGTCTGCTATGTCAGCGTGCTGTCTATGTCTGCTATGCATGCGTGCTGTCTATGTCGGCTATGTATGCGTGCTGTCTATGTCGGCTATGTATGCGTGCTGTCTATGTCTGCTATGTCAGCGTGCTGTCTACGTCTATGTATGCGTGCTGTCTATGTCTGCTATGTATGCGTGCTGTCTATGTCTGCTATGTCAGCGTGCTGTCTATGTCTGCTATGTCAGCGTGCTGTCTATGTATACGCCCGTCTCGCCCGCTGCGCTGTGACAAAGGTAAATGGATCACAGCCGCATGGCAGTAACGGCGACGCTCTGTTACGATGCCGTGACGGACGATCGGCCGCAGAATTTCGGCGGCGGCGGCAGCTGCTGGAGTCGCACACTGTTTTTGCGCACCGACCGGGCCGCCGCGGTGCGCGGCTCGCTCGAACATCGCCCGACCCCTGCCTCGACGCGGTCGATACAACACGCTATTCCTGCAACACATTATTGTACTGCCCACCAGAGCCTTTGAAAACATGTAAAACGGTGTCGATACTGGCCATTTCGGTAAATAAAAACACCAACAACGGCCACTTCCGTAAAAACAATGAGTGTCTTTTATGACTAGCTAAACTCACATAAGTCCCACAGCCTAACACTAGTGCCCCTGAGTGATCAGTCGCTCCCGATCCGAGCCCGATTGCCCCGATTGCCCGATCTCCCCCCCCCCCCCGATTGTGCCCGATTCAGGCCCAGTCGCCACACCATGCTTCTGCTCCTGTCGACCCGCCCCTGCCCCAGCTCCCGCTACCGTGGCACACCAGTGCCCGCTACAGAGGCACACCAGTGACCGCTACAGTGGCACACCAGCAGCCGGCCACCTGATCGGCTCATTGCCGGCTCTGTTGTCGCCACACGGCGGCCAACAGTGGCCATATGGCGGCTGACTGGCGGGCGGCAGAGGCCGGGCGTCGCTGTGTGACGGGAGCCGGGTGTGGCTGGCTGGCGGCCGGCGGGAGCCGGGTGTGGCTGTGTGGTGGGCGGCGGGAGCCGGGTGTGGCTGGCTGGCTGGCGGCCGGCGGGAGCCGGGTGTGGCTGTGTGGCGGGCGGCGGGAGCCGGGTGTGGCTGGCTGGCGGCCGGCGGGAGCCGGGTGTGGCTGTGTGGTGGGCGGCGGGAGCCGGGTGTGGCTGTGTGGCGGGCGGCGGGAGCCGGGTGTGGCTGGCTGGCGGCCGGCGGGAGCCGGGTGTGGCTGGCTGGCGGCCGGCGGGAGCCGGGTGTGGCTGGCCGGCTGCGGCGTGGGTGGTGTGGAAGAGCTGCGGCGTGCTGTATGTGACACATGGGTGTCCGCTCAGGCGTGTCTCCAGCCTCTGTCCGATGGACTGGGCCGGGCGGGCCGGTCGCTGCCACCGTCGCTACAATGAGACGTTAGTCTGGCATACACCGAGATACACAGCCAGAGGCACATGTAGCCGTAGCGTAGTATAAGCTTGTGTAATGTGGATGTAACGGAATGAGCTTTAACCCTCGCCCTACGGGAGCTTTTTCACCTTCGCCCTACGGGGTTTTTCACCTTCGCCCTTGATCCTTGTAACTTGAGCAGTTTCATAGTGTTTGTTGTTCAGGAAGCATATGCACAGGTGTTTCTAGGTGACAGTTGTGGTTTCCATTGAGATTGTGACCTCGATTGACATTTTCAGAGGCAAACCGAGGTCACTGACCTCCGATGACCTCATATTACTTTTTTGGCTTCTGGCAGTTTCTAGGACATTTTGTGACGCTGATTTCAAATATGGGATCCATTTTACATAATTATATGTTCCACTGTGGTCATGCGCCCCAACTGGTCAACCGAGGTCACTGACCTCAAATGACCTGACATGACCTGACATGACTTTATTGGAATTTGGCAGTTTTTAGGACATTTTGTGACGCCGATTTCAAATTTGGCACCCATTTAGCATAATCGCTCGCTCTACCGAATCGCTCATTCGCGATTCTAGCTCGATTAAATTCAATTTATACGCATTTACAATTTTGGTTAAGTTTTGGGTCATTGCATTACCTCAGAGGTCACCTAATGACCTAGGACCTTACAATCGGGTATCAATGGCTTCCGCTCGTGACAAGCAACACGCTCGTTTTTTAATCAAAGCTCTAGCCCAATTAGGGGGAAACGCTAGGGGGTGTACTCCCCCCCCCCCCCCCTGCACGGTCACGCACTGATCGGACGCTGCACGGGCGAGGGTTAAGGTTTTAAATGTCATGATGCGCAGTCAAAATATGAAAATATAGATGAGAGTCGCATCAGGATTCACATCACACAAGTTGTGTCTGAACTAACGAAGGAATAATCAGACATTTTGAACAGAAAATTTCGTGGCATAGTTGTGGCACCAAAATTAGCATTATCGAATTACGAAGTACGAAGAGAAGATGGAAAAGGGGAAGAGCATAAGAGACACAAAGGTGATGTGTCCAATCACCAAACGTGGATGGAAAACAGCACTGCACAGACGCAAATGTGTTGGTCTCGACGTCATTTTCTGTGAAAACAGCAACCACATTCGTTGTAATGAACCGCGATACGATAGCACAGCATGCAACTCACTCTGCAGACAGTCACGAATTGCGGTAATGCGACTCGGCTGAAACGGAAGCAATCTTGAGAAGCTATTACACACGGATGGTGACCGTGACGAGGTAGATAGTGCAAGTTATATAAACGGTTCACACCAATAATGGACACACCGATCATCGAAGCGAATCTCTGGTTCCATCTACAGATGAAACGGTGAATGCACTGGTGAGAACCCCGCTTTGTTCGTCAGCAGTTATCACTCCGCTAGCCGTCGTTTATCTTGTGCTGGATTTCGCACAAACTGTCTGATCCGCCGTAGTGATTTATGACACTGGCCATTGTCTCCCGACGGAACGCTTTTTCGCGCATTTAGCGGCATTTCTTGAAGCTCCCGTGACAATTCAGCGTTGTCACGGGCACGGGATCGTCCTTTGGCGTCGTGAGGCGCAGCTGTGATGGTTTCCAGACGCGTCGTGGAGCCGGCCGGCCCGACCAGTCGACCTCGCCACCTCTCCAGAAAGAGTGGTCCACATTCGTTAACAAATACTTCGTTAACAAAGAGTGTGTTGCCTTCGTTACCATACTCATACACCATACTCATACAACACAAGCTGATAATGTACATTGTACCGGCACACTCACTTTACCGGCACCAAATGTTGTTTTATGGCATTGACTCTGCGTATGACAGTATGCGTGCCTTTGTACTACATTAGCCCGCGCACTGCAGGGGGGGGATTGATTTCCGTCCCCCCCTCAGGTTTTTCGCAGATAGCGAAAAAAACGGCGGCGCGCAGCGCCGCCGGGTTTTGGCACACCTGTTAGGACATCAATTTCGCACACTTTTAAACAAAATAACCTCGGGTCATCTCAGGTCAGGTCACCAGACCAGGTCAAGTGACTCCACCTCCAAAAATGTTTGCAGTTGTGCCAAAGCCAGAGTTTCTCACCGATCAGTTTGAAACTTACAGGATATCATGAGGGCATAAGTACTTACAATTCGCATATCTCGGAAATTTGATATCGGTGACCTAAGGTCAGGCCAATTTCGTAACCTCCCCTTAATAAGTCAATGGGGAAATATACAAATGCTTCCTATTTCAAGGATATGCATATTAGTCCAATTACTTCTGGATCATGTTATTATAAGATATTCTTGATGATCCAAGTGTGAGTTTTGTTCAGTGACCCCTATGGGGTCATTTGAGGTCATGTAGGTCACCATCACTTTTTGTCAATAACTCCCGACATAATGCATGCAATAAGTAAAACAGTCAGCAATGTGTTTGTCTCGTCGAGACACGTCTTCCCATATGCAACATTTCCTACTTGGGTCACTACTTGACCTTGACCTGAGGTCAAATTTTTAAGTTGACTTAACAAGGTCACCATGTATATCATTCAAAGCGCCTTGACGAGATAAACACAATGGCGTGCACAGTTGTCAGTTATCTTTATTAAGTAAAAAGTAAATGACGAAAAACGATTTTGCAAAAAAAAACAAACATTTTTTCCTTTTTTTACCTCTGGAGCCTCAAATATTGACATGAGATCAAATTTGAGGACACCTTGTCGATTTAAAATTTCACTGGCTGGCGTTTGTTTTTTGGCGTTTGCGTTTGCTTTGTTTCTAACTAGCATAGTTTCCGAGATATATGGGAATTTCTGGAGCGAAGTCCTAAAACAGGAAAAAGCTGGCAAATTTGACCTTTGATGACCTCTGGTGACCTCAATTTTGACCTGACCTAAAAAAATACTGTAATACTTTCGATAGAACTTGTATCATGCTATCACATGCCGTTTTCCGCTTGTCGCTACGTAGCGTAGTTTTCGAGATCTCACGGGGGGGAGGAAATCAACCCTCCTGCAGTTCGTGTTCGGCGCAAACAGTGCGCAGTGCGCGGGTTAATATCAGCGTTTTTTTTTTAGATGACGTCATGCGAGGAAAACGTGCAAAAATTGCACCTCCACTGAGGAGCGTGCAGTAAAGGTCGTCATACGCCGTATTCGGTCAGACTCGGCGAGGCAGACCGCTTACCTGCACCTCGCTATCACAAAGGAATCCTTCAATCAGACCGTGCGTCGTATCTTGAGTCGCCGACGAGTTGATCCATTACGTTGACAAGGAGTCCCCATCATTTACGTCACACCAGCGATGTCCCTCGCCAGACCCCGCTCATCCAACAAGCTACTCAAGCTTCACTAGCTTGTATACAAGCTTCACAGGCTTGTGTAGTTTCACGAGTCGTGCAGCTCCAATGCAGCCAGACTCCAGTCGACCGACGTCGCTTTCAACAAGTCAACTCCTCCATTCAACTCATCGACCCAAGTCGACCTTTGCGTGCCATTTACTTTAATAGTCTGTGCATTGAACGCTCCCAGGACGGCTGGCCATCAAAACACAACACATGCGTCGTGCATACACGGTACCCAGCCGCCGGCCGGCCACGAGTACACGGTCACGGTCACGCCTTGACCGTGTCGAATCCGATGGACCCCACCTCCAAGGTCAAGTGACCCCACCTCCAAGGTCAAGTGACCCCACCCCCAAATCACAACACTGCGGAAGAAATGGCAACGTCGCCGATCGGGCGAGTACAAAAAATGAGACGAACACTTGCTACAAGTTGCGAGAATTTTGGATGCATATTGTGAAGAGTAACACACCGAATGCATTCATTTATTGAAAACCTTGGAACCTGCAGTGCTCGGTGGTTCCAAGGATAGATATCCCCGGTTTGATATTTTTGCAGCATGCATATGAATAATTTAAAGTTTTCACGATCTCCACGTACCAAGTTTCAGTCATGTTTTTTCTTCTTCATCTCTGCCACATGTGCTCGCCATGTCTGCACAACATACATCGATCGCTGCCGATCGCCGCTGCCGCCGCCGCTGCCGCCACCGCTGCCGGTGGAGCCGCGTATGTTGACGCCGGTCGCCGGGCGACGCGCTGTGGTGCCCGCCGTGTGGCCGCACCGCCACCGCCACCGCCACCGCCGCCACCGCTGCCGCCACCGCCGCCGCTACCTCCAATCTCCACCGCCACCGCCACCGCCGCCACCGCCGCCACCGCCGCCACCGCCGCCACCGCCGCCGCTACCTCCAGTCTCCACCGCCACCGCCGCCACCGCCGCCGCTGCCTCCAGTCTCCACCGCCACCGCCGCCGCTGCCTCCAGTCTCCACCGCCACCGCCACCGGACGTCACGACATCATCAGGTGACGCGGTGACGCCTCGATGGCGACGCGGTGACGGTCTCAGACACCCTGAGCCATTGCGGCCAGGGCCGGCTGTCACCGCGGACGTCGGCAGAATCGATGGCCGCGACGCGAGACAGCTGCATTAATATCGATGCGGCAAAACCCGTTCGAATGACTATTGATCTTCTTTTTTTTTATTGGGGTTTAGGGGCGCTCCGACAACGAAGGTCACATGGCGCCCAAAATTTGATATTGATGAATTTGAATTTGATATTGCTATTGATCCCGCGCGAGACGGCGGCGGAGCGGCGGGGGCGTTCTGAACATGGCTCCGGCTGTCCCCCGCGATCGAGGCAGAACTGCGTCACGAAACCGCCACTTCGGGGTCGCCACTCCACAGCTGAGTCATCGCTGAGTCAGACTCGGCGGTAACATCAGCAGCAAGGCCCGTATGACCGGTGGTATTTTCCATAAGACGGCTTCGTATATGCCGGTGGTCGATCGATGAGTTGCCGTGGTGGCCTTGCTTGCTTTCGTTTTGTGGTAGGTTGGCTCGGCAGGGGAACCCACGAAAATCGTGTCGTGTCAAGACGAAGGGAAGTTGGATGTAGCATGATCAATGGTCATGGGGCACGGGCCGCCCGCAGGCATATTATGCATTCCCGCGCACGAATGGTCCTAGACTGAGCCCATTTCGTAAATAACCCCTGATCAAGGCCATCAGTGATCACCCGACTGAAATCATATCACAAGAAACGGTGGTTTTGCCGTCAAGCCAAACCGCCGCAGCAGCTGCCTGAACTGCCGCCGCCTGGCACAGTCTGCACGATAAATCGCGCCGTCAGCGCGGACCACAGCACGGCTGGTCTCGGCCGGGTCACCGGCCTCTCCGTCCCCTCCCCTGCCGTCCCGTCCCCAGGGAGGGGCGGGGCAGCCTACACTACGCCCCCTCACCAGGGAGAGGGGCGGAGCAGCCCACACTCCACCCCCTCCCAGTGAAAGGGGCGGGGCAGCCCACACTCCACCCCCCTCCCCAGGTAGAGGGGCGGAGCAGCCCACACTCCACCCCTCACAGTGAAAGGGGCGGGGCAGCCCACACTCCACCCCCTCCCCAGGTAGAGGGGCGGAGCAGCCCACACTCCACCCCCTCACAGTGAAAGGGGCGGGGCAGCCCACACTCCACCCCCTCCCCAGGTACAGGGGCGGGGCAGCCCACACTACATCCCCTCTCAGTGGAAGGGGCGGGGCGGCCTACACCCCCCCCCCTCCCCAGGTAGAGGGGCGGGGCAGCCCACGCTCCACCCCCTGCCAGTGAAAGGGGCGGGGCAGCCCACACTTACACCCCCCCCCCCCCGGTACAGGGGCGGGGCAGCCCACACTCCACCCCCTCCCAGTGAAAGGGGCGGGGCAGCCTACACTCCCCTCCCCAGGTAGAGGGGCGGGGCACCCCCACACAGCCGTGACACGACGCTTACCCGGCTCAGCTTGGATGGGATGACGCTGGGCGGCTCCGAGGGTGCCAGGTTCGAGTTCAGGTTGAATATCAGCTCGATCTCGATCTGAAATTAAAGGAGTGAGTCAAGGTCATGGTCAGGGTCACACAACACAAAGTCACGGGCAGTGAGATGTAAACATAAGGACCAAGGTCATGTCTAGCGCGTTAAACCATTAATAATTTGGAGGCAAGCCCGTCGTGCGGGGATGACAGAATGGCAAACTTCTAAGTTGACTAGAAGTTCTTTGAAGTCAAATCCTGGTCTACCAGTGAATCTCCTAGTGTACATTAAAAAAATTGTATCTGTCTGACCATCCTAGATCAGCCTGAATCCTACTCATGCCATGTAAGATTAAGCATCTGCACAATGGGTGGCGATCGCCATACAACAGCTGTTGGCGTCAACACTAGCCAGCCGGGGAAATTGGACACATCTGCCGGCCTGCCTCTGCTCCTCGTTCTCTCCGTCCACCCTTCCAACACCAGCTGGTGGGATAGCCGCCGCGCCACCACCAGCGGTTCGGTACCGGCAGGGCGGCCTACCCCGGGCGTCGGCCGCTGCTAACAGTGGCCAGACATCGATTACACGAGCGTGCCGCATTCGAGCGTGAGATTAACGCGACGCGGTGGTGATGTGGTGGCGGCAGGTTCGGAGCCGGGATGCCGCGCACGGATGACTGGGGGCTAGCCGGGCAGGCAGGGTACAGGGCAACAGTCGCTAGAGGAAGGCATGGGTAGAACCGGGGACGCCGGCTTAATGCAGTGGCTAACTCATGTCAAATGAAAACAATATAGACGTGTCATGTTGACAAAGACGCAATTATCGAATTCCAGATACCGGAAACATAAACATCTATGTATAATTTATCACAAGTCTGATGGAGCAACATTCAACTAAATGTAGTTATTTGTATCAGAAATGCGCTCCCTTCAGTTTTAAAGCGTTCAAAGCATGCCTCAAACAGGCATCCTGGAGCAACTACAAAGCTGCCTACGACTTCAACTCGACCTCCACCAGGGTGCCTGAGTTCGCGGAGCGGAGGGCGGAGTTCAAAGCAGAGGGCGGGTGGGGTGGGGGGGGGGGGGGGGGGGGGGCTCACCTCCTTTCCCTTGGTCTCGCCTCGCTCAAACCACTCGACAGTGACTGTCTTGGCGTCATTGTTGACGCCAGATACCACGGCGGAGTGAATCCGACCTGAAAACAATTAAACAGACACTGGTCAGGGATTGTTCTCAGGGATATCTACAGGGATTGTTCTCACGGATATCCACAGGGATTGTTCTCAGGGATATCCACAGGGATTGTTCTCAGGGATATCCACAGGGATTGTTCTCAGGGATATCCACAGGGATTGTTCTCAGGGATATCCATAGAGATTGTTATCAGGGTTATCCACAGGGATTGTTCTCAGGGATATCCACAGGGAGTTCTCAGGGATATCCACAGGGATTGTTCTCAGGGATATCCACAAGGATTGTTCTCAGGGATATCCATAGGGATTGTTCTCAGGGATATCCACAGGGATTGTTCTCAGGGATATCCACAGGGATTGTTCTCAGGGATATCCACAGGGATTGTTATCAGGGATATCCACAGGGATTGTTATCAGGGATATCCACAGGAATTGTTCTCAGGGATATCCACAGGGATTGTTCAGGGATATCCACAGGGATTGTGTTCAGGGATATCCACAGGGATTGATTCTAAGTGTAAGATGTTTTATAAATGATACCTTCTCATATAGTAACAAATATACCGGTTATAAATTAACAGGACTACAAAACGAGCATACGTACCCTTCAGTAGGGGAAGTTTTGCATTTCAAATCTATTTTAATCGATGCTGCAACCATCGTAACGCTGTTCATTGAATACCAAAACAGCACTAAAGCTCCAAGCCACTAGCGGTCGTAAATATGAAAGTCAATTAGCAGGCGCTAATAGGTTATTGGCGATGCCTCGATATAGCACAAACATGCAAGCATGCCGCAATCTGAGAAGGCTATTGACTCACGGTAACGATGTGTTTTCGATCTGTTTAGTGATGTGCACAGGCTAATGGGGAAAACAACTTAATAATAGCTCACGGCTGTATCGTTTCTGAAGCACACAGGTCATATGACTACGTAGGTGCGCCCGAAAGCCCACAATTTACTAACGTGAGGCACAGACAACGTTAACCCGGCACTGTCTGGGGTCTCAGCAGAACGCCATTGACGGGGGGGGGGGGGGGCGTTAAACGCCCCCTGGTTATCTTCCGAACCAATGATCGCAGCGAGACGCGCAATGAGGCAATCGAAAGTTATCAATGAGACGAATCTAAAGCATACAAAAATGTAAAAGTGAGGTAAATGTCAGGTCACGGTCAGGTAAAAGGTAAAAATCGACGTATTTGAGTTTATGGCCATACTTTCCATCCAAAGCGTTCGATTACGACCATGATCACCCAAAGTGCTTCCAAAGGTATGATACACATCCCGCATGAGCTGAAGTGAGATTGTTGGCCAAGGTCAAGGTCAGGTCACAAAAGGTCACTATTAGAGATGCAAGATTCTGGTCCCAGCGTCCCAGCGCTGGGAACAGAACTGGTCACGGCCGTGACTGAAGCTGTGACTAGCCAGGCCAGCGCCATAGGGTTAGCATTGCAGCGCCGTGACTAAAGCTGTGACTTGCCACCTCATTCCGTGGCCGTGACTAGGCTGTGACCAAAGATTTAGGATTTTATGCACCTCTAGTCACTATGCTCAAAATATATACGAAAGTCATGCAACTCATGTTTTATGAGTTATTTTCCACGTAGAATTCGATAGCGATAGTCATTTTACCACCTGACTTCATTTACGTGAAGTTAATGTCAAGTTCAGGTCATGTTCAGGTCACTGAAAGTCAACATTTTTAATTGATAAATCTAAATAAAAAGACATGTTTCTAGACCAGCTTTTTTCTTCTCATAAATACAGTGGTCTCATTTATTTGTCTGTATCTGGTCAATAAAAGCCCCAAAACGCAATTTTGAAATATGACGTCATGAGTTACCCATACTTTAGATGCCACAAGTCAGTCAAAAATGGTGATATAATTCTGAAATTTGGTATGGTAGTTTCCCATGTGTGATTCCCTGACATATATTCCGGCTTTTTGAATATATTTGAGAAAAATATTTTGTGGGCATCTCCCCCATTTTTTATGATTTTAGGGTAAAAAAAAACTTTTTTCTCGCAATTCCGAGATAGCAATGTTGTAGGCCTTGCCATTTGCTATCTTTTGAGTTTTTGGATTGCATTTTGCTCAAAATATGGCATTTGTACGGTCTGTTACATTTTAGCTGATTTTGGTGTAAAACTCGTGTGTAGTGACGTCACCAAATTCGCTATAACTCGAAATTGTTCGACGAAATTGCTAGTTTTTTTTCACAGAAGACGTAAACGTGATTTAGAAGAAGGTACCTGAAGTTTCACGGTGATAGCGCTATTGGTTTTTGAGCTATTACGAAAATTCATCAGGGGGGGTGTTAAACGCCCCTCCCCAGTCAATGGCGGGTTAACAGAGGACTCGAGCAAGTCATACTAAATAGAATCAACAAGGAAAATTATCTGGACGTCAGAGTTGCATATTGCACGCCTCGTACCGATATTATGATGCCATCAAACGACTGTCCAGAGGAAATCCGTTGTGTTGTCTCATTTCTGAATCTAGTTCAACACGCAATATTTGAGACGTAAGGTCACGTCAAATGTCAAGGTAGCGATCATTCAAAATCGCCCGCAGCGCCCGGGTATTTAATTTAACAAGGACACTGTCCCCGTTTCCAGCAGTGACGCACCTGGCCTAATGGAGCCATCAATATGGATGCAGGTCGAGCGGATAACGATCGACGCTTCATCGTCGGATCGATTTGCGGCCGTATTCCCGGGGCGCGCCGCACACTCCGGGCCATTCCCAGCCCCCACGCAATCCCACGGAATCACACTATCGTCGTCACAAAGACGTCCCACGCGATGCCTCGCGGTGCAGTATCTCGTCGCGCCTCAAAGACGAGCCGTCGCCACGGCCTTGTCTCGCCCTGAGTGAGGACCGATCGCCGCGGATCCTATTCTACTCCAGCGGCCAGCACCTCCTCCGCAGTCCCGGAACACCTCCCGCTGCACTCAAGGTCACCAGCTGAGCCTCCGTGGTCCACCTGGCCCAATCATTCCTCCTTATCGAGCGCACTGCAGCCCACGCGGACAAGTCGAGCCGGTGAAGACATGACCCAGCACCCCTCCGCTGTCGGATCCCAGCCGATAGCCTCATGTTCCTGGAACAATCGCACACTGGCCAGCTTCGAGTCAGCTCTCCAGAACGCTGCCATGTCGGGCAGGCACAGCTCCCAGCCGATCACGTGACATGATCAGACTCCACAGCGTGCGCTCTGTGCCGATCACGTGACCCCGGGTGCACGCAGTTCCGCCGCACCCGCAGCACAGTGGCAGGACGCCGTCACTGCATCTGAGTATTACACGCGCGACCCGCCCAGTCCCGGGAGCTCGTAATCTCGGCTCGACGCCTGCATAATCAGGCATCTGTATCCCGCACGGGTCCGCCAAACACGGCGGCCAAGGTCGCCGCAGTGCCGGCGGCCGGGACTGCTCGATGTTCGACCCAGACAGGCGGCACAGCGCCAGAGTCCGTTCCAGTAGGGCAGGGCCGGGACAGACACTAGTGTCGCAGCACACGGCGGAGAGTCTGTCCCAGTGGGGCACGGCCGGGACAGACACTAGTGTCGCAGCACACGGCGGAGAGTCTGACCCAGTGGGGCACGGCCGGGACAGACACTAGTGTCGCAGCACACGGCGGAGAGTCTGACCCAGTGGGGCACGGCCGGGACAGACACTAGTGTCGCAGCACACGGCGGAGAGTCTGTTCCAGTGGGGCACGGCCGGGACAGACACTAGTGTCGCAGCACACGGCGGAGAGTCTGTCCCAGTGGGGCACGGCCGGGACAGACACTAGTGTCGCAGCACACGGCGGAGAGTCTGACCCAGTGGGGCACGGCCGGGACAGACACTAGTGTCGCAGCACACGGCGGAGAGTCTGACCCAGTGGGGCACGGCCGGGACAGACACTAGTGTCGCAGCACACGGCGGAGAGTCTGTTCCAGTGGGGCACGGCCGGGACAGACACTAGTGTCGCAGCACACGGCGGAGAGTCTGTCCCAGTGGGGCAGGGCCGGGACAGACACTAGTGTCGCAGCACACGGCGGAGAGTCTGTTCCAGTGGGGCAGGGCCGGGACAGACACTAGTGTCGCAGCACACGGCGGAGAGTCTGACCCAGTGGGGCACGGCCGGGACAGACACTAGTGTCGCAGCACACGGCGGAGAGTCAGTCCCAGTGGGGCAGGGCCGGGACAGACACAAGTGTCGCAGCACACGGCGGAGAGTCTGTTCCAGTGGGGCAGGGCCGGGACAGACACTAGTGTCGCAGCACACGGCGGAGAGTCTGACCCAGTGGGGCACGGCCGGGACAGACACTAGTGTCGCAGCACACGGCGGAGAGTCAGTCCCAGTGGGGCAGGGCCGGGACAGACACTAGTGTCGCAGCACACGGCGGAGAGTCTGTTCCAGTAGGGCAGGGCCGGGACAGACACTAGTGTCGCAGCACACGGCGGAGAGTCTGACCCAGTGGGGCACGGCCGGGACAGACACTAGTGTCGCAGCACACGGCGGAGAGTCAGTCCCAGTGGGGCAGGGCCGGGACAGACACTAGTGTCGCAGCACATGGCGGCGTGTCAGTCCCAGTGGGGCAGGGCCGGGACAGACACTAGTGTCGCAGCACACGGCGGAGAGTCTGTTCCAGTGGGGCACGGCCGGGACAGACACTAGTGTCGCAGCACACGGCGGAGAGTCTGTCCCAGTGGGGCAGGGCCGGGACAGACACTAGTGTCGCAGCACACGGCGGAGAGTCTGTTCCAGTGGGGCAGGGCCGGGACAGACACTAGTGTCGCAGCACACGGCGGAGAGTCTGACCCAGTGGGGCACGGCCGGGACAGACACTAGTGTCGCAGCACACGGCGGAGAGTCAGTCCCAGTGGGGCAGGGCCGGGACAGACACTAGTGTCGCAGCACACGGCGGAGAGTCTGTTCCAGTAGGGCAGGGCCGGGACAGACACTAGTGTCGCAGCACACGGCGGAGAGTCTGTTCCAGTGGGGCACGGCCGGGACAGACACTAGTGTCACAGCACATGGCGGCGTGTCTGTCCCAGTGGGGCACGGCCGGGACAGACACTAGTGTCGCAGCACATGGCGGCGTGTCTGTCCCAGTGGGGCACGGCCGGGACAGACACTAGTGTCGCAGCACATGGCGGCGTGTCTGTCTCGGCGGTACAGCCTGACGCGCCTGTAGAGGCAGCGGCCGACCGTGTTCACCACACCGCTACACGCAGCGCATACAGCACACGGAGGCGGCGTGGCCCAACCTGATGTGGGACACACAGAGGCGGTGCGGCCCAACCTGATGTGGGACACACAGAGGCGGTGCGGCCCAACCTGATGTGGGACACACAGAGGCGGCGTGGCCCAACCTGATGTGGGACACACAGAGGCGGTGCGGCCCAACCTGATGTGGGACACACAGAGGCAGCGTGGCCCAACCTGATGTGGGACACCCAGAGGCGGTGCGGCCCAACCTGATGTGGGACACACAGAGGCGGCGTGGCCCAACCTGATGTGGGACACAGAGGCGGCGCGGCCCAACCTGATGTGGGACACACAGAGGCGGTGCGGCCCAACCTGATGTGGGACACACAGAGGCGGCGTGGCCCAACCTGATGTGGGACACACAGAGGCGGTGCGGCCCAAACTGATGTGGGACACACAGAGGCGGCGTGGCCCAACCTGATGTGGGACAGCAGAGGCGGTGCGGCCCAACCTGATGTGGGACACACAGAGGCGGCGCGGCCCAACCTGATGTGGGACACACAGAGGCGGTGCGGCCCAACCTGATGTGGGACAGCAGAGGTGGCGTGGCCCAACCTGATGTGGGACAGCAGAGGTGGCGTGGCCCAACCTGATGTGGGACACACAGAGGCGGTGCGGCCCAACCTGATGTGGGACACACAGAGGCAGCGTGGCCCAACCTGATGTGGGACACACAGAGGCGATGCGGCCCAACCTGATGTGGGACAGCAGAGGCAGCGTGGCCCAACCTGATGTGGGACACACAGAGGCGGCGTGGCCCAACCTGATGTGGGGGACACAGAGGCGGCGTGGCCCAACCTGATGTGGGACACACAGAGGCGGTGCGGCCCAACCTGATGTGGGACACACAGAGGCGGTGCGGCCCAACCTGATGTGGGACACACAGAGGCGGCGTGGCCCAACCTGATGTGGGACACACAGAGGCGGCGTGGCCCAACCTGATGTGGGACACACAGAGGCGGCGTGGCCCAACCTGATGTGGGACAGCAGAGGCAGCGTGGCCCAACCTGATGTGGGACAGCAGAGGCAGCGTGGCCCAACCTGATGTGGGACACACAGAGGCGGCGTGGCCCAACCTGATGTGGGACACACAGAGGCGGTGCGGCCCAACCTGATGTGGGACAGCAGAGGCAGCGTGGCCCAACCTGATGTGGGACACACAGAGGCAGCGGCCGGCCGTTTTGGATGCATGGTACTATGCAGCGTCACAGAGCACAGAACGGACACTCGGCGGCAGAGCGGACAGGACTGGCGTGTCAGCAGGGCCAGCGCAGGCCGTGTCAGAGCACCACACTGCAACATAGGGTGTGGCGCAGCGCACGGCGGACAGCTGTGTGTCTATCCCATCGGCGCCGCCCGACCTGACGTGGCAGCAATGGGCGGCAGACGCCCCTGTGTTGGTTACATTGCAGCATGCAGCGACCTGCTCCTGCACTGCTGTACAACGGCCCGCGTTCAAAATGCTGCGTCATACACAGTCACACGGCGTCATAGCATGTCATTGGCGATGGCAGCTACTCTCAACCAGCAGGGCGCAGCCAGCGCAGCCAGCGCAGCCAGCGCAGCCAGCGCAGCCAGCGCAGCCAGCGCAGCCAGCGCAGCCAGCGCAGCCAGCGCAGCCAGCGCAGCCAGCGCAGCCAGCGCAGCCAGCGCAGCCAGCGCAGCCAGCGCAGCCAGCGCAGCCAGCGCAGCCAGCGCAGCCAGCGCAGCCAGCGCAGCCAGCGCAGCCAGCGCAGCCAGCGCAGCCAGCGCAGCCAGCGCAGCCAGCGCAGCCAGCGCAGCCAGCGCAGCCAGCGCAGCCAGCGCAGCCAGCGCAGCCAGCGCAGCCAGCGCAGCCAACGCAGCCAACGCAGCCAGCGCAGCCAGCGCAGCCAGCGCAGCCAGCGCAGCCAGCGCAGCCAGCGCAGCCAGCGCAGCCAGCGCAGCCAGCGCAGCCAGCGCAGCCAGCGCAGCCAGCGCAGCCAGCGCAGCCAGCGCAGCCAGCGCAGCCAGCGCAGCCAGCGCAGCCAGCGCAGCCAGCGCAGCCAGCGCAGCCAGCGCAGCCAGCGCAGCCAGCGCAGCCAGCGCAGCCAGCGCAGCCAGCGCAGCCAACGCAGCCAGCGAGAGCATCAACGCAACCGGAAATACCACAGATGATGCACTTCACTGGAAGCAACCAGAGGTCGCAAATTTGCAGCCGCTGGTGCATCTAGAAGTAATGAGAACTTAGAACCTAAGCCACCTTCTGCTTTAAGCAAAATTCACGGAGCTCATTTCCGCGATGGAATAACCGGATAATATTTTCTAGCAGAAGTAAACAGTATCCAATCACTAGATATCTTTAACATCCGCCTCGTGAGCAAAATACGTGCATACATTAAGGAGATCGACCCAGATAACATTAGCATTTCGCGTGCCTTGAACCATCTACCTCAAAAGTCAGGTAGATGGTAAAAGTAGAAAATCCTCAAAAGTAGAAAGTATCGTCATTATTTTTGTCTTCCGCCCTCGGCCTAAACACAGCCGGCGCCTCCCCACATTGCACGCCGTTCCCCACACCGCAGTGCGGAAGCGAGCCGCCCTCCCTCCCTCCCCACCAGCTGATCCCCCCCCCCCCCCCACACACTCGGCGGCACTCCCACGACAGCGGCGGCGGCGACAGCCGAGACCAGGCACGGGCACTGAGCTGGCTGCGGGTCCGAGCCGTCTCAGATGCCGGTGCCGCGGGCGGCGGCGTAACGGACCGCGGCACGTCGCGGCACGTCCGGCCGACGAGCAGCACCGCTTCGCACCGCCGCCGGCCGTCACACGCTCCGTCCCGCCGCGCCCGGCCGTCACACGCTCCGTCTCGCCGCGCCCGGCCGTCACACGCTCCGTCTCGCCGCGCCCGGCCGTCACACGCTCCGTCCCGCCGCGCCCGGCCGTCACACGCTCTGTCTCGCCGCGCCCGGCCGTCACACGCTCCGTCTCGCCGCGCCCGGCCGTCACACGCTCCGTCTCGCCGCGCCCGGCCGTCACACGCTCCGTCTCGCCGCGCCCGGCCGAGCTGAGACGGGCTGAGCTGAGCCGCGTACGATAATAGCGGCAGTCAGTTCTCTTCTCGGTTGTTCCAGATACACGGATAGCGGCACGCCGCATCCTGCAGCGACGGGAGGGCTTACACAGATGACGCCTGAGACGCACAGGCATCGTGCGAGGTTGCGTGAGCTAGCCCCACCGAACATGGAGAGGCGCGTGCCTGTGACCGCGTCGCTGTAACGATCGGCTCTGACGAGCGACCTATCGAGCCGGCGGGCAGATGGCGACCTGAGATGGGAGAACAGAGAACGACATGCCACGCCGCCCACCCATAATCCACAAAGACTAACGCAGAGCCATCACCATACAGCCTATTAACGATTTGGAGACGTATTCCGCCGCTAACCAGAATCCACCCGGAAGCGCAGCTGACAGGAAGGTCGCTGGTGTGAGAACCCGCCCAGTTCCGTGCCGGCCACCTCCCAGGGGGTCGGCGGGGCGCCGGAGCTCGGCTGAGGCGAGCTGTGGGCCCGCAGTCACACCCCGCGCCCGAGCCGGAGAAGAGCCTCCGTCCGGCGCCGCGGCGAGCTGTGTGGGCCCGCAGTCACACCCCGCGCCCGGGCCGGAGAAGAGCCTCCGCCCGGCCCATCTGACGAGGCCGCCGCCTTATGCGGTGCTGCAGCGCGACCTACGCGTCTCCGGCGCCTTCCGCACGCGCCGATCAGAGTAGCGCCGCGAGACGACTCTCCGCGGCCTCAGCTGGCCAGTGTGGTGATGATTGGGTTTAACGGCGCAAGCTGGGAATCCAAATGCTGCATAGCAAATGTATATAAGCATGAATGTTTGACCCAACGATAAAAATATCAACCGCGAGGTTTGTTGAATTGTTTATGCCGCATGGTTTTATTATGTGGTACACAAACGTCGAGGATCGCCTCCTCCCCCGAGCAATATTGGTCACGAGTAACATTTGCTGAATACCGTTTTGAGAGCTCATTCGACAAGACCAGCTTGTCCTTGTTTGAACACAAACTATACGACAGGAATCTGCGTTTAACGGAGGTCCAACAAGCCAGCTAATTGTTACGCCAGTGTTCTGCGTTCCGATGAGCGAACGCCGAAAACTCTGATTTGAATGTAAAACTCAAAGTACTGATCCATACAGACCAATCGGTCGCATTTACAATCGGTCTCATTCACATGATTGTCGGCATGTTTGAGCCATAAATTAAAAGCAATTAAAACCGCACACTTGCATCTAAAAAAACGAGGCCTGTCCTATATCCCGCCATTGACTGGGGTGGGAGGGGCGTTTAACGCCCCCCCCCCCCTGATGAATTTTCGCAATAGCTGAAAAACGAATAGCTCTATCAACGTGAAACTTCGGATACCTTCTTATAAACCATTTTTACGTCTTGTGTGCGAAAATAAAATAAAAATCGTCAACATTTTTTCGAGTTATAGCGAATTTAGTGACGTCACTACACACGAGTTTTACACCAAAATTAGCTAAACTTTGCCAAGCCGTACAAATGCCACATTTGAAGCAAAATGCAATCGAAAAACGCCAAAAGATAGCAAATTGCAACGGCTAAAAACTGGCTGTCTCGGATTTGTGTAATTTTTAGTTTTTGACCGCACAAAAACTAGAAACGTTTTTTTTGGGGGGGGGGGGGGGAAATTATCACACAAAAAAAAATCTAAAAAAAAGAAGAAAAAAGGAAGATATGTCAGAGAACCATACCTAGGCAACTACCATGCCAAATTTGAAACTGATATCTCTATTTTTGACTGACTTATGACATCTAAAGTATGGGTAACTTATGACGTCATATTTTGAAATTGCGTTTGTTTTTGTTTGTATTGACTAGATACAGACAAATAAATGTCACCACTGTATTTATGAGACAAAACTGGTCTAGCAACATGCCTTTCTTGTTTAGATTTAACAATTAAACATTTTGACCTTCGGTGACCTGAACTTGACCTGAAATTTACATTTACTTCACGTAAATGAAGTCAGGTGGTAAAATGACTATCACTATCGAATTATACGAGGAAAATAACTCATAAAACATGTGTTGTATGACTTTCGTAGATATTTTGAGCATAGTGACCTTTTGTGACCTGACCTTGACCTTGGCCAACAATCTCACTTTAGCTCATGCAGGATATGTATCATACCTTTGGCAGCACTTTGGGTGAAACTGGTCGCAATCGAAGGGTTTGGATGGAGAGTATAACCCATAAACTCAAATACGCTGATTTTGACCTTTGACCTGACCGTGACCTGACATTTGGCCTCACTTTGACATTTTTGGGCATGTTTTAGATTTGGTTCATTGAGAGCTTTCGATTTCCGCCTTACGCGGCTCGCTGCGATCATTGGTTCGGAAGATAACCGGGGGAGGGGAGGGGGGCGTTTAACGCCCCCCCCCCTTCCAGTCAATGGCGTTCTGCTGAGACCCCAGTTAATGCCGGGATATGGAATAAGCATTGACGCCAAGTTATGGATCTCGCTAGACGCTACGATCGATGCGCTCCATCGGTAACATGACAGCGACAATGGTCAGCAGCAAATATGGGTCATTCCACATCAAATCGCACAAGAAATTCCCGACCCCTTTCGATTTCAATAAAATCTGGGGCACGTGTAATACTCAATGGACGATCATCATCCACAAACTTTCCACAAAGCTTCATTCGACCTCTGAGGTCAGAGTTGCGGGTCATCTTAGATCGCACGCTTTTAACAACATTTTAGCATTCAAAAGTGCATATATTGGCAAAAACAAATATAGGAAGGTGCAGTTGCCACCAGAGCACAGAGATATGATCGGACTATGTATTGCACTCGATGAACTTCCATAACCTAAATTTGGCCTTTGACCTGATGTGGTCAAAGTCAACAATTCAAGTTTTTCTTATGTTTGCCTGCCCCCAAATGCACCAAAATTTAACACGCGAGTGGTTACATCGTCATCTCAAAGCATGTGCAAAATAATGGCGGACACTTAAACACTGTTTAAGCTATGGGTATTTTAGTATAACTAGGTATGTCGCGCCGGTTGAACGTGCCCTGTGGCTATCTTCTATTAATTGATTTTCTCTCAACAAGGATTAACAATGCATGTTCCCCCATTACACCTGGTAATAAAATAGGTACAAACGTCACCAGTGGTGCCCACAACGTAAGTGCACAGTTTCCAGACGACATGCCCCGACTTCACATCATCTGACGCGCCGCAGGCGGCGCGACGCGCGCCGGCGCGACATAGTTATACTAAAATACCAATATCTTGCAAAGTTTTGAATTGGCCGCCATTCTTTTGCACATGCTTTGAGATGATGATGTAAGCACGCTCGTGTTACATTTTGGTGTATTTCGGGGCAGGCAAACACAGTAATAACTCGACATTTTGACTTTGACCTAGTCAGGTCAAAGGTCACATGGTCATGTGAAATCATGGAGGTACATAGCAATGTACATTCATTTTCCTATCGAATGGCGGCAACCGCAACTTCCTAGAACAATTTTTCGCCGATATATGCACTTATGAATGATAAAATGTCGGCAAAAACGTGCAACCTAAGATGACCCGTAACTCTGACTTCAGAGGTCGAATGGAGCTAAAAGTTTGTGCATGATGATCGTTCATTGGGTACTACTCGAGCCCCAAATTTCATCGAAATCGAAAGAGGTCGGGTTCAAAACCGCACATTCTTGTACGATCTGACGTGGAATGACCCAACAGACATAACACTCGATGGTCATTAGCCCTACTGGCCACCTTCCACGGACGCAGTAGACGCGTTAGTGATTCCTCGGGCGAGGTCAGGGCATTTGAGATATGAACTGATCTGATCTACATCCAGCATCGACTGTCCGGCAGTGCTGCTTGTGGCTGTGGCCAGTATCGTGAATAACGCACAACACCAACACGACTATTCATTAGATCAGTAACACGCAGAAGAACTGTGGCCTAGCACTACGCACCCTGTGCCTTGGCCCTTGACTCATGGCAGAACGGGTTAGCCAGTTGATAAATGAACCGAGCACCTCACTAGCAACGGCCAGATTTAGAGCACACAGTCTTCCATTTAAACCCGTTTAGACGTCAGTAAAGGCCACGAGTGCTCTGGATAGTGGGAGCTCAGATGGAATGGCATTCGCACGGGAGCCGGGACCCGATCAGGCACCGCACGCGACACGACCCCCCCCCCCCCCCCCTCACGGTGACCTTGGTCGGGGCGGACGGAGGGGAGGGGGAACGGGTGTGGGAGGCACGCGAGACCAGAGTCACGGTCGCACGGGAACGAGCCACAGATAAACATGCCAATTCAGTCAGCTAACCCGCGGAAGGTGGGTATTAGCTACCCACGGAAGTATATTGTATAGATTAGAGGAGAATGATTTTTAGCGAATGTAGATATATAGCTGTCCTTGACATCGCACAGCGCAAAGTGAGGTGAAAAACAAAAAGACTACATCAAATATATGCAAATAATAATTTTGCGCCCGTTACCATACATATATTGAGACGCAAATTAAATTACGAATTATGCAATAAGAATAGCACATTTCTTCTTCAATTCAAAATTAAATGGCATTGTTAATATATCCATAGAGAAACGGAACCGGAGAATGAGAGCAAGAAATGAGAACGGGTAATGCAATGGGGAGAAAGAGTTGCAGGAACAGTATACAAAAAAAATGTATTTTTTTGCCTATAATGCATGACAAATATATAGTTACTTGAAGCTGAAATGGCGTTGTTATGTCAGAAACGCGTACTCGTGCCCGTACAAAGTGTACCGCCGCTAGTTCAACGCCGCACTGACTTAGTGCGACGTGCGAGCATGGCAACACGCACACTGCACAGCGTGCAGGTGGTGTCGGGAAACTGATGTCAACAAAACAACTGTGCTCGCCGTTGCTAAGCAACACCAATCCCCACCCAAAGTACTATAATGCGAGTCGGAATGAGTCACACGCCGCTCGAACCGCGGAAATCACTCGGAATCATTCGATTTGTACACTTGGCCACTTCTTGTGGCAGATAATTGTCTTTCCATGAACATCTGCAACATTGTTCTATGGAAACGACCGACATTTTGAAGTCCTGGCTTAACCCGCGCCGTGCCGGTGCTCGGCGCCACCTTCGCCGTGCCGGGGAGGGGTAGACACCCCTCTAACTCGAAAACTAAAAGGGGATAGAAAGACGCGGAAAAAGGCGTTCGAAAGCTCTCGACAAGCACACTCGAAAGTACTTCATATATTTGTTTTCCTCAAGTCAATATTGAGGTCACCAGAGGTCATCAAAGGTCAGATTTTCCAGTTTTAGGACTTCGCTCCAGAAACCCCCAGATATCACAGGAACTATGATAGCTAGGAACAAATGAGAAGAAAAAAAAAGGAAAACTCTTGAAAAATGCAATCGCTGAGGTGTCCTTAGATTTTAGCTCAGGTCAATAGTTTAGGCTCCAGAGCTCATCAAATGTAAAAAAGGCTATTTGTTACAAAACAGTTTTCACGAATAGCTTTTTACCCAATAACGTCAAGGTAATACTTTTGATGCCCTCGTGTTGTCTCGTCAAGACGCTTCGACTCATATTAGTGTTGACCAGGTTAGGTCAACTTCAAAAATGACCTCGGGTCAAGGTCAAGTGGTGACCCAAGTAGGTCATGTTGCATCTGGGAAGACGTGCCTCGACGAAACAAACACATTGGTGTCGGTTTCACTTCTCTATTGTCATTATGTCGAGTTATTAACATAAAACTGTTCGTGACCTCGGATGATCCTGAAGGGGTCACTGAACACAAATTGCACCTAGGTCATCAAGAATGGCCTATAATAACATGATCCAGAAGGAATTAGACTGCTATCTTGCATATCCTTGGAATAGGAATCATTTGAATATTTCCCCATCGACTTATAATGGCGAGGTCACGAAATTGACCCGACCTTAGGTCGCTGATATACAAAATCCAAGATATACGAATTGTAGATATATATAACCTTATGAAATCCTGTAACTGTAAAGCCGAGCATCCAAAAACTGTGACTGAGGTACGACCACAATTTTTTGTTTGAGGTGGGGTCACGTGACCTGGTCTGGTGACCTGACCTGAGATGACCGGAGGTATTTTTTTAACATAATGTGGACAATTGATGCCCAAACAGTAGTGCCAAAAAACGGCGGCGCGCATCGCCGCCGTTTTTCCGCTATCCTCGCAGACTGGTTATTGATTCTACACTGACTGAATCGATTGGAATCGTTCAATCAAAATTCATTGAGTCAAAACATCATTGATTCACCACCAGATATTTTGATTCATGAATCGTGATTGACTCAAAACCCGCATCAAATCAAGGCTGATTGAATCAAAAGATTTAACGATTCAAGTACACTGGCAAATTGTCCAAATACATGGAGTCCCAGTGGCTACATTCAATTATACTGAAATACTATTGATGTACCAATGCTTTAAGCATCATATATATGCATGTTTTCTTTTTTATTGATTTGACATAAATTCACCTCATATTCAAATGTTGAATCAAAAGTGAATCAATTAAAATATTTCTTTTGATTCTTTGAATCAGAATGAATCAATTCTCAAAATTGTATCCGTGAATCAAACAGTGATTGAATCATTCATATTCCAAAATGAATCATGATTGAATCGTTCAAAAAAGGTTGAATCAATAACTAGTCTGTATCCTCGAAAAACCTGAGGGGGAGGGGTGTCTAAACACACCCCCCCCCC
Source organism: Chirona hameri (assembly GCA_036785665.1). Taxonomy (NCBI): domain Eukaryota; kingdom Metazoa; phylum Arthropoda; class Thecostraca; order Balanomorpha; family Balanidae; genus Chirona; species Chirona hameri. The sequence goes on from JAXIVJ010001216.1 coordinate 119,145, forward strand.
CCCCCCCCACACACACACACACACCCCACACGGTGTGGGTTAAGGGAGCAGTTTGGAAGTTACAACAGTTTTCCCATGTAACATGTCTCAGTTACATGCTTGTCCTGGAGGCACCTGAACCATGCATCATGACAGGATGTGGGAGGTGCCTGCCTTATCATACTTGTGGCTTCACTTTGTCTCCAGTACATCCTAGATGGAGCATGCATATTGCATAGGTACTGGAGGTATTTTCAGAACTCATGTTGCACAAAGAAGTTGATCACCTTACTTTTATCAGTTTGCATGGTTCACATTTCACAGTTATGTGATTATTTCAAATCAGTAGGTACTGTTCCCTGACGAGGTACATATTTTTAATCTATAATATTTATCAGAATACACTCAGCTTATACTTGCAATATATTAAAATATGGAAAGGTAGGTAGGTATTAAAAGATGGGGTGGTCACAAATGACCAATTCACAAAACACAAATTGATCATACCCTTATTAACATTGACAATGTTGCCTATAAAATTCAGAAGACTTGATTATGGAAACAAGAGGTTATGCCAACAAAATGATGGTTAATGGTATAAGTAATAACACTGACATATTTATGTGGGTTTCTCAGCATACAAAACACTCAGCATTTCCATTGCAATCATGGGTAGTAACAGTAAGTAATTCTGGTTTCAAACACCCCAGAATATATTCACTTTAATCAGAACTTAACTTACCATCACTTCTCTGAATGTCCACATTAACACCCAGCTTCAGTAGTCCAAAAACTTCATCCATATTTAAGCAGAGTGGTGATACCTCCTACAACACCTGTAAAATAAAAACATGTCATAACACTTCATTGCTCAAAGGCCTTTGAAGCTCAGATTCAGGGATATCATTCAGAAAATCAAACCACACAAGTCACACCATCTATGTTCCTTCCAAAGATGGGAAGGTCAAATGCAAACTAAATAGCCATATACATCAGCACAAGTACTGTCCACTCCACAACCTGAAAAGAACAGATCCATGTTGAGGTTCAACAGTAAGCCAAAGCTGGCATAGGGAGATCAGGTGAGGTGGGATTCAGTGGGCTGAAATTTTCCCTAACACATTTTTATTTTGAATGGTTCACTCTGGTATAAGCAGGCAGTGTTGGTGCACAAGGTAAATAAATAATCCTTGCATGCTTCCCCTGGACAAAAAAAAAGATGTTGTACCATGCCATGAACTTGAACTGAGACTTCAGCAAGCTCATTACTGTTGTACAATATAATATGTCAGTTTTGAGAACACATGACTGCACACTGGAATTAAGATGGTTCTTGAAACACCACAGAATACAAATATGGCCAGATTTACCTATCAATAATGCAACAGTATTGCAACAGTAAAACTAATGTTGTTACAGCTCAAACTTGGTGCTGCATCACTCGCAACAGCACATGACTTAACGGTACACCATAGACGAAAAAACGTCCGTGGTTTTATTATACACTGTAACTATTCTCACAAAGAGCGTTATTAAACAGCACAAACGACACTAGGGCCTTGAACGACACCACACACCAACGGCTCGACGGTTTCAACGCGTTTCAGTTTCGGATTTGCGAGCGCAACTGTCCGCACTCGTATGGGAATTCTAGAGATGGACCAAACATTGCACTAGTTCCAATCTCTGCACCAGAGTACTTCATTAAACATCCTTTTTTGCTTAATATTTTGACATAATTGTGGTAAAATATGCAACATTTAAGTTTTGACTGCTCTGCACAGTTTTATCTAGTCAAAATTCTTATAAAACTGGAAGCAGCAACATTGTCGCTACTTATTGCGTAATGCTTTGTTTCTCTATAATCTTGACATATCTGACGCAGCTCTGACATAAGTTAACAGCAATGTAAGCAAAAGGAATGGGAGTGAACATTGCTGGAACTGGAACGCAGTGAAGCGAAACCACAGTTGAGCTCAGTGAACGCGGAAGAGGAGCGGAAAAGAGGGAGTCAATGCACCCGTGTCTAATTGGCAGTTAGATTGCTACGCGAAATGCTCTCAAATTGGATTGAGGATGCGTTTGCTGCTATTAAAACCTAATTGTGTTAGTTGTGTGACCTTGTGACAGAGATAGCTTGAAGGAAGCGAAGCACCCTCGAAAACCATTCGTGTTCTTGTGCTACCCAACCACCTCTGTGCTGGACTGGAATGACAAGATGAGAACAGGGATGGGATATCAGTACTTTGGGTTTAAGTTTAGGAAAAAGCTCATATTTATTCTAGTAACATTACTGTTGTACATACATGTTGGGCAGACCAAGACTGAGACTGAGGGCTCAAGTGTGGACCATAAGTGTGGAGATCATTTGTGCATAAATGGGGATTGCATAGATGGAAACTGCACATGCTATGCTGGTTGGAAAGGTCCAAGCTGCCAGCTTTGTGGAGGAAGAGTAAGGTAAGATGTTTTACTTCTGATTTTGTCTCTGTTCATTGTGTTTTGTTTGACCCAAGTAAGGATGTGCTTCAGCCTTTGGCCACAATGGTTTTGTTCAGTGTGACAATGTATTGTGGGTATCCATTAGCTTGACATGGTTGAAATGTGAGTTACTTTCTGTTATATTTTGCCTGAAGCTACTTTAGTGGAAATATTTGTTAAAGCTTTATAGACATCAAGAGCATTTACAGGGATCATTGCCCCCAGAGCCAGTTCATTACCTATATCAGGTAAGTCAGTGTAGTGTGCCTTAGGTACCTACCTTATCAGGTATACCTACCATACCAGGTATACCCTAGCATTGTTATGTATCAGAAATGTTGGGCAGACCACATTTGTGTGGTCTTCATTGGTCTTCATTTTTATGTCATTCTCAAGGTCTGAGAATTGTCATTATGTGTCTTATTCATGGGCTATTTTGTGTATAGTGGGAAGTGATTGGTAGGGTTGATTCAAAAAAGTTGTATTTTAGCTTTGATGTAATTGTTATACAATGCACATATGCCATTTTTTAGATATCTTTTGGAAATATGATAAACGCATATCTGCTGAGTAGCTCAATGACTGTATTGCCCGCATCAAGACTGTCATTGAATATCAGCTATGATTTGTTTGTATGTGTGTCATCAATGTACATGTTGTGTTCATTATAGATGGCTCAATGTTGTGTCCATTAGTAACTGCCACATTTTATATTTATGATATCACATACCTATGTGTTTTACTGCATATTTTACCAACTGTTTTCTTTTGGCTTTGTGAGAAATAACTGCTTTAGATAATACTGGTTGTTTTTCTTGGTAGTAGGTAACATCATGTTTTATTTAGGATTTACCAGAATTTTGTATTTGTGTTGAATAAGATCATATTTTATGACTTTATTAACATACTATTGCACACTGACTAAACTTAACCTGATAATATATAATAACTCTACTCTAACCATGACCCCACCCCAATGAAACAAGCCAACATGTTCTTATTTTGTAAACACACAAAGGGAGACTATGGCATGGTACTTTTCTGTGTAGGGAGGCGGCCTGTCCAAAAGTGGCTGCCTATGTTGACTAGACCACAACCTCACTAAGTCATTGTTTAACTTTGTATCTGGAAACTGACGGTTCACAATCCCACACAGAAAAGTACCATGACACCACATTCACCAGAAGTGTCACAACCAAGAATACAGCTAAATATTCACCATCAGTTTCAATAAGTCCAACTTCAAGATCTGGAATCATGATCTTAGATAATTGCTGAGGGGTTGTTGTGTTTATATGATGGTCCTAAAGTGACCATGTGTGATCAACTATGTGTGATCATGAGTGAATATGTTTTGGGTTGATTGGTAGAAATGGGAAATGCTTAGTGTCCGAGAGCTTAGTTAAAGGGAATGTTTGAGTTAAATAGGGAAAATAGAGGTAGAGGTCATCAGCATAAACTCATTATGAAACAATGTAGGACTAGGCTATGCCAGTCATTTTTCAGTAGAAGGGTTGTAGGACATTGGAATATGCTACCAGGGGACGTCGCTGATGCAGTGACACTTGCTTCCTTCAAAATTAAATTAGATAAATACTTTACATAGAAGGGATTAGTTCATAAATGCTTGTGGGATTAGCCTTCTTTTATGCAAGTAGAGTAAGGTGATTTGAAGGGGCAAGATTGGATGTGGAGAGGGTGCAACCTCGGATGGGCCCAAGAGGCTCTTTGTTGCACTTTTCTTGTACGTCTTTATGAGAATGAGCCTTTGTGTGATCTTAATCTTCTGCTGCAATGTTATTTGTTCATCAAGATGCAACATCTTGTTGTTACTAATCCTTGACCAGTGGCTTACACAACACAAGTGAAGCACTGGATCATAAATGACACCATTGCATTGTCAACGAAAATGACATTTAAATTTGACGTATTCAGGAAGGCTATATATAAAATAGATGTAGACAACATTAGAATATGATAACATGAACTACTTGCCTTCTTATTTTTTAAAATTTAATGAAAGATGAGTCAATCTGTCAAATAGATTTGCATGTAGTAGAACTCTCATTCAGTAGTTGAGGATTCATGGAAGTGAGGATCTATGGTTCAATGATGCATGCCATCTTCCTAATTTCTTTGAAACATATTTGTATAGTCATGTCTTATTCATGTCTATTCATTTGCAGAGCACACACACACACACACACACACACACACACACACACACACACACACACACACACACACACACACACACACACACACACACACACACACACACACACACACACACACACACACACACACACACACACACACACACACACACACACACACACACACACACACACACACACACACACACACACACACACACACACACACACACACACACACACACACACACACACACACACACACACACACACACACACACACACACACACACACACACACACACACACACACACACACACACACACACACACACACACACACACACACACACACACACACACACACACACACACACACACACACACACACACACACACACACACACACACACACACACACACACACACACACACACACACACACACACACACACACACACACACACACACACACACACACACACACACACACACACACACACACACACACACACACACACACACACACACACACACACACACACACACACACACACACACACACACACACACACACACACACACACACACACACACACACACACACACACACACACACACACACACACACACACACACACACACACACACACACACACACACACACACACACACACACACACACACACACACACACACACACACACACACACACACACACACACACACACACACACACACACACACACACACACACACACACACACACACACACACACACACACACACACACACACACACACACACACACACACACACACACACACACACACACACACACACACACACACACACACACACACACACACACACACACACACACACACACACACACACACACACACACACACACACACACACACACACACACACACACACACACACACACACACACACACACACACACACACACACACACACACACACACACACACACACACACACACACACACACACACACACACACACACACACACACACACACACACACACACACACACACACACACACACACACACACACACACACACACACACACACACACACACACACACACACACACACACACACACACACACACACACACACACACACACACACACACACACACACACACACACACACACACACACACACACACACACACACACACACACACACACACACACACACACACACACACACACACACACACACACACACACACACACACACACACACACACACACACACACACACACACACACACACACACACACACACACACACACACACACACACACACACACACACACACACACACACACACACACACACACACACACACACACACACACACACACACACACACACACACACACACACACACACACACACACACACACACACACACACACACACACACACACACACACACACACACACACACACACACACACACACACACACACACACACACACACACACACACACACACACACACACACACACACACACACACACACACACACACACACACACACACACACACACACACACACACACACACACACACACACACACGCACACGCACACGCGCACACCACACTTTACATCATGCTGACTGAATTGAGCCACAACCAAAGCCACCTGCAGCTTGCTGACTGTTGTGTCGTGACTTTATCCCACAGACTGACTGAGCCTGAAGGCGTGATAACCCATGGGATCGGCAACTACTCGATCGACATGCAGTGTACGTGGCTGATTGAAGGCACCCACGACAACCGCACGATTCAGCTGTACATCGACGACTTCGCCACCGAGTGCGGCTGGGACCACGTCTACATCTACGACGGGGACAGCGTGTACAGCAACCTGCTGGCCGTCTACAGGTGCGTTAATCCGGCGGGGGAGGGATGATGGGGCGTTTGATCAGGGGCGGAAATGATGGTGTGGGTGTACTGTGGAAATGCTGGATGTTTGCAGAACAGCGTTGATGGTTACTGGTCGTAACGTCACATTTCTGTCTTTGACGTCTGACCGTGACCATTGCTATAACTTCACGGAAGAGGAACTTCGTTAGAATTAACTTTGTTATTTCACGTCCGTTTGAAGTTACGTCCATGTTTTGTATGTTGCTAGTAATGTATGATAACACTTCGCGATTAATTATTTTGACTGTCCTGACAATTTTTTTTTTTCTCTCGAATTAAATCTCATGTCAATGTGTTGACTTAATCATAAAGTAAACTCACTATAACAAGCGTTAAAACGTTTCGTGTGCATGCTCTAGCGTGTAACTTTTCGTGTTACATGCTGTAACGTTTCGTGTTACGTGCTGTCACTTGATTATTTTATATTGTAATTACATTTGGATGTTTTTGCTGCGACAAGATGGCGACGTGGCTAGCACTCATGATTCGACCCAAGCTCGAGGCATAATAAGCGTGACCTACGCGATCTGTTATTGGTTAGATGACAATCGTGCTGATGTGGCATTTATGCAAACTGATCAGGCAACACTGTTTGTAACAAAGCAAACATGGGCGAAAAGAAGATGAGCAATTTCGTGGCGTATGACCTGTATGTCGTCCTGCTTTCATACGGGAAATGGCGTATTCAGTGTCGAGCGGTTTGTGGTCTGGTCTGGGGCCGCGTGACGTGGCTTGCAGCTGCTTTCTAAGCGTGACGATACCATTGTGTATTGTTTCAGTGGCATGGTTCAACTGGACAAGTTCGCCACTCACAACTTGACTTCGCTGGAAGCAAAATCCGGTTCTGCCTACGTACATTTTTATTCAGATGCTGCCTACAATATGACCGGCTTCAAGATAACCTACAAGTTAGTAGCCGGATTTATCATGACTTAATAACATTCAGCGATCAAATATTATTTAATGTATATTTCTGTTATTATTCTCGTGTATGTATTATCGTATCGTGTACATATTATTCTCGTGTATGGCTATGCAAGTTTTTTTTAGTCCGAATGTTTTTTAATGGGTGGATTTCCTTGCTTGTTTTAGCTTTGTAGATGGAGTTCTAGCCTTTCCTTATCATATTTCCTCCTAATGAAGGTAGACGCGTAGGTGACGGGGAGGAAGAGTCTCGCCAAATTACATCATCATTGCCCGGTGTTTTTTGTATGGCTATTTCTATGGGTAGTTGGCTGTTGTCAACTTCTGCGGTCACTTGAGTTGTGTCTATCCCCGTTCGCCAGTATTCAGCTTAATCGTCTGCTATGAGTTGCTAGTAAATTATATATCTTTGTTTCGCGATCCCACCTCATGTATTCGCCTCCAGTTTACCGTCCATTCCAATCGCTTGCTCCAATCGTCAACAGCGATCTGGACGCTTCTTCTTTCCGTGCCCGACTCAGTCCATTTTGCTGTGCAATGTCTACAGTCCATGACCTCTATCGACAGGAGACTAATATCAGTTCTATCTCCGTGCTAACTCACTTTGTACCTCTCCATCTTTTGACCTCGGCATCTCCATTCCCGCAGAGTGCCCTATGACCCTACCTCCCCCCCCCCATATGACCCTACCCCCGCCCAGAGCGCCCTATGGCCCTACCCCCCCCCCCCCCCCCCCGCCCAGTGCCCTACGGCCCTAACCCCGCGGCCCTTCCCGACAGGTACCACTCATGCCCGAGCATCTCGAGCTCCCTGAACTGCTCCGGTAACGGAGCCTGCGACCCGGGGGCGGGCCAGTGCACCTGTAACGCCGGCTGGGGTGGTCGCGCCTGCAGCGAGCCGCACTGCCCGCGCGACTGCAGCGGACATGGAGAGTGCGACCAGCAGCGACACCACTGCCGCTGCCACGACGGATACAAGGGTGAGAGTCGTGGGTTGAGAGACCAGAATGTCACCCTTACGACACCACTGCCGCTGCCACGACGGATACAAGGGTGAGAGTCGGGGGTTGAGAGACCAGAATGTCACCCTTACGACACCACTGCCGCTGCCACGACGGATACAAGGGTGAGAGTCGGGGATTGAGAGACCAGAATGTCACCCTTACGACACCACTGCCGCTGCCACGACGGATACAAGGGTGAGAGTCGGGGGTTGAGAGACCAGAATGTCACCCTTATGGCACCGCTGCTGCTGCCACGACGGATACAAGGGTGAGAGTCGGGGGTTGAGAGACCAGAATGTCACCCTTACGACACCACTGCCGCTGCCACGACGGATACAAGGGTGAGAGTCGGGGGTTGAGAGACCAGAATGTCACCCTTACGACACCGCTGCTGCTGCCACGACGGATACAAGGGTGAGAGTCGGGGGTTGAGAGACCAGAATGTCACCCTTATGGCACCGCTGCTGCTGCCACGACGGATACAAGGGTGAGAGTCGGGGGTTGAGAGACCAGAATGTCACCCTTATGGCACCGCTGCTGCTGCCACGACGGATACAAGGGTGAGAGTCGGGGGTTGAGAGACCAGAATGTCACCCTTACGACACCACTGCCGCTGCCACGACGGATACAAGGGTGAGAGTCGGGGGTTGAGAGACCAGAATGTCACCCTTACGACACCACTGCCGCTGCCACGACGGATACAAGGGTGAGAGTCGGGGGTTGAGAGACCAGAATGTCACCCTTATGGCACCGCTGCTGCTGCCACGACGGATACAAGGGTGAGAGTCGGGGGTTGAGAGACCAGAATGTCACCCTTATGGCACCGCTGCTGCTGCCACGACGGATACAAGGGTGAGAGTCGGGGGTTGAGAGACCAGAATGTCACCCTTACGACACCACTGCCGCTGCCACGACGGATACAAGGGTGAGAGTCGGGGGTTGAGAGACCAGAATGTCACCCTTACGACACCACTGCCGCTGCCACGACGGATACAAGGGTGAGAGTCGGGGGTTGAGAGACCAGAATGTCACCCTTATGGCACCGCTGCTGCTGCCACGACGGATACAAGGGTGAGAGTCGGGGGTTGAGAGACCAGAATGTCACCCTTATGGCACCGCTGCTGCTGCCACGACGGATACAAGGGTGAGAGTCGGGGGTTGAGAGACCAGAATGTCACCCTTATGGCACCGCTGCTGCTGCCACGACGGATACAAGGGTGAGAGTCGGGGGTTGAGAGACCAGAATGTCACCCTTACGACACCACTGCCGCTGCCACGACGGATACAAGGGTGAGAGTCGGGGATTGAGAGACCAGAATGTCACCCTTACGACACCACTGCCGCTGCCACGACGGATACAAGGGTGAGAGTCGGGGGTTGAGAGACCAGAATGTCACCCTTATGGCACCGCTGCTGCTGCCACGACGGATACAAGGGTGAGAGTCGGGGGTTGAGAGACCAGAATGTCACCCTTACGACACCACTGCCGCTGCCACGACGGATACAAGGGTGAGAGTCGGGGGTTGAGAGACCAGAATGTCACCCTTACGACACCGCTGCTGCTGCCACGACGGATACAAGGGTGAGAGTCGGGGGTTGAGAGACCAGAATGTCACCCTTACGACACCACTGCCGCTGCCACGACGGATACAAGGGTGAGAGTCGGGGGTTGAGAGACCAGAATGTCACCCTTACGACACCACTGCCGCTGCCACGACGGATACAAGGGTGAGAGTCGGGGGTTGAGAGACCAGAATGTCACCCTTACGACACCACTGCCGCTGCCACGACGGATACAAGGGTGAGAGTCGGGGGTTGAGAGACCAGAATGTCACCCTTACGACACCACTGCCGCTGCCACGACGGATACAAGGGTGAGAGTCGGGGGTTGAGAGACCAGAATGTCACCCTTATGGCACTGCTGCTGCTGCCACGACGGATACAAGGGTGAGAGTCGGGGGTTGAGAGACCAGAATGTCACCCTTACGGCACCACTGCTGCTGCCACGACGGATACAAGGGTGAGAGTCGGGGGTTGAGAGACCAGAATGTCACCCTTATGGCACTGCTGCTGCTGCCACGACGGATACAAGGGTGAGAGTCGGGGGTTGAGAGACCAGAATGTCACCCTTACGGCACCACTGCTGCTGCCACGACGGATACAAGGGTGAGAGTCGGGGGTTGGGAGACCAGAATGTCACCCTTACGGCACCACTGATGCTACTAGGATGAGCTCATGGGTGAGAGTTATAGGGTGAGGGGAGGGAGTATGGCCCTTACGGCACCGCTGCCGCTGCCACGACGGGTGCATGGATGAGCTTTGCGGAGTGGAGAAGAGAGGCGTGACCCTTACAGTACGGCTGATGCTGCTGGGATGGGTGCAAGGGTTAGATTCGTGGTGTATAGAGGACAGGCGTGACCCTTATGGCACCGCTACCGCTGCCACGACGGATACAAGAGTGGGATGTGTAAGGTGAAGAGAGGGGCTGTGGGCCTTCCTGCACTGCTATATCTGCCACAATGGAGAGGGATATTTGTAAGGTGAGGAGAGCTGTGAGCCTCATGGTATCGCTACTGCTGCCAGTGTGGGCACATGTGTGAGATTTGGTCTGTCGGTACTGCAGATGCCACTCGTATCGTGCTGCTGCCGCTTGAAGTATGGATATAAGGGTCAGATTGTATTGCATTAAAGGGACATTCCCACCTTAACATTAGTTTTGAGTTGAGATAGCCATGTTGTTGGATTTGCTTTGAAATTAAGTGGGGTAGCAGTTAAAACAACCACATAGGTCTATTCGAAAAGAAATTCGAGCTTGGTCTTGACAATTGTAACAAATAAACCCCACGTGTATTTGAATAGGGGTTTAAAGCCGATGACGTCTCTCTTTACCCAATGGTGATGATAGTCGACTTGTTTTAAGGTAAACCTTGGAGATATTTACGCGTTTCGTTTCTCGATCGCTGGGTGTATTATATTTACCGTGGGTTATATCAGGATAACTAGATTTCTATAAAGTGAAACTCTAATGCAATTTTCAAACGATGCCAAGAATTCGATGTGTGGGATGTGGAGCTTTCAGTGACAAGACTTCGGTGTTCAAGTGAGTGCGACACAGTTTACCTGGTACCTACGTATGCGGTATAATAGGTACCTACGTCCTACAGCCAATTGGTACTGATTCCCTGTTATAAAATAGATGATTATGTTGTGGTACTTGTTTTGAAAATCACATCAAGAGCACGGGGTGGAGAATCGCAGTGATATATACAAGATTTGCTTGTATTTGAATCGCCAGAATTGTCTGACACAAATTGTGCCAAACTTTGGCAGCGTAAAATATTTATCTATAGCTCTATTTAGCTCAATAATGACGTCATCAACCCAAATTTTACGAACTTAATTATTATAAATTGAGTGAAGTTTTCGAGAGAAAAAAAAAATATCACCATCGTTTTCAGCAGCACTTACTTCATATTTTCGGGTACAACCGGCGTATATTTGACAACTTTCAGAAAGGTGGCAATGCCCCTTTAAGAGGAAGATGTGGGCATTACAGAGGTGTCACAAATCCTGCCTCAAGGCTCATTTCCAGACACTGTTGATCTTTGTTGCAATGCTGCTTCCAAGGCAACATATAGGTGTGCAATGTGCATAAATTATGTTCCCGCTAGAGATGTTGATGTAGGATGATGAAACGTCCGAGCTCTGTTCGCCGGTGCCTGCGGTCGGGCGGTCGACCGCAGAGATTAGGCTCCGCCCACTACTCCATAATCATTACGAGGGTCCACGTTGGACACGGCGATCCACGAACACAAGCTGCGGCTCCAAACTTATACAGTGTCGCCGCTTTAACGTTATCAGCTGACGCACCCCGACGCGCATTTCATTCGCGTCGCAAATGACGCATCCGCGCCAAAGTGGGTTGAGTTCATCCTGCGGTCGCTGTGGCTGACTTCTCCCGGCCGCCGGAATCGCTGGCGATCGCAGCCGTGTGACGTCATACTCGCCACCCCGTCCCCACCATCCCTCTATCCCCACGCCGGCTGGCTGCAGCCGTGTGACGTCATACTCGCCACCCCGTCCCCACCATCCCTCTATCCCCACGCCTGCTGGCCGCAGCCGTGTGACGTCATACTCGCCACCCCATCCCCATCATCCCTCTACCCCACGCCTGCTGGTCGCAGCCGTGTGACGTCATACTCGCCACCCCATCCCCACCATCCCTCTATTCCCACGCCTGCTGGTCGCAGCCGTGTGACGTCATACTCGCCACCCCATCCCCACCATCCCTCTACCCCACGCCTGCTGGTCGCAGCCGTGTGACGTCATACTCGCCACCACATCCCCACCATCCCTCTACCCCACGCCTGCTGGTCGCAGTCGTGTGACGTCATACTCGCCACCCCGTCTCCACCATCCCTCTACCCCACGCCTGCTGGCCGCAGCGACCGCAGCAGATTGCGGGACCCATGAACAGAGCTCTGAATTATTATTCATGCTTTTGAGCTTTCGAACAAACACCACGTCCAGAGTTGTGCAAGGACTCCTGGCAACTGTGATCTGGGATTCCGGTGCATCCCCTGACGAAGTTACGCATCAACTGAAATCGCCCAATAGACCCATCGGCAATTTTCGAAGAACTACAAGATATCGGCGGATCATGGATCTAGTTGATCGGTACCGAATCCCGGGCCTCGTATTTGAGATCCCTTTTCATGTCTACACTCAGCCGATGTGGAGGCTTTTCGATTCGGGTCATACTGGCACCTCCTGGTACGGCTGGGCGTGGAGTGTCGTACTTTGTGACGGTTGGATGCAGATCTTATGTGGAGCTTCTCTCTGTTCAAGCAAAATAAGCTTGCAGCTACGTTGCGCCAGGCCAGCATGCTGAGCCTTCGGTGAGATGCCCCCTGCGGTCGCTGTTGTAGTGTATGTCACAATGGCACAGATTGCACGACTTGGTGCACACAATACTGTGCACAAAAAGAATGTCAGTGCACGAAATCCAGCTCGGTTGAGTGATTCTGTGCATGTTGCTGTCAGCTTCTGGGTGCTGCGGTCGCTTCAATGCACTCTCATCTTAGTGCAGATAGGCCCGGTATTCTCCCCCGAGGCTACTTATGGTCGAATGTGCACGCGGATACGTATTATAAACCATCCGGCTTATTGTAAACAAAAACTTGAAAAGCCGCCTTACTTACGGTGAGCGCTCGATACATCTTCGATACAGACGACGTGTTCATGTTACCAACGACGTGTTCATGTTACCAATGCGAGTGTGTCGCAATGTCATCTCACCCGTGCCATTTTGAAAGGTCAGGTCCTGCTGTGACTAACCATCCACCTTCGGGGACCTTCGGGGACCTTCGGGGACCTTCGGGGACCTGGCGAACCCGTCTCAGACCGTCAGCGACGTCAGTGCGTCAGCGACGTCAGCCTATAATGCATGAAAGCTCGGTAGTCACGGAGACTAACTAAACTACGTCTGTGCGCGCGTGATCTCGTGGTCACGGGAGCTGGCTGGTCTGCCTCTGTGTGTCGCTCATTGTCCTGTGTGTCGCTCATTGGTCTGCGTGTCGCTCATTGGTCTGCGTGTCGCTCATTGGTCGGTGTGTCGCCTCCGGTCTGTGTGTCGCTCATTGGTCTGTGTGTGGCCTCCGGTCTGCGTGTCGCTTATTGGTCTGTGTGTCGCCTCCGGTCTGTGTGTCGCTCATTGGTCTGTGTGTCGCTCATTGGTCTGTGTGTCGCTCATTGGTCTGCGTGTCGCTCATTGGTCTGCGTGTCGCTCATTGGTCTGTGTGTCGCTCATTGGTCTGTGTGTCGCTCATTGGTCGGTGTGTCGCTCATGGTCTGTGTGTCGCTCATTGGTCGGTGTGTCGCTCATGGTCTGTGTGTGTGCGCGCGCGCGCAGTGGCCACGGGATCTGACTATCTGCACGTGCCTCTGCAGGGTCCGACTGCACTACTGACTCCGTACTCTGTCCGTCCCTGTGAATCAGTGTATGCGTCCTGTGGTCACGGTATCTGGCTGACTGGCCTGTCTATGTTCGTGTCTCTGCAGGGTCCGACTGCACTACTGACTCCGTACTCTGTCCGTCCCTGTGAATCAGTGTATGCGTCCTGTGGTCACGGTACCTGACTGGCCTGTCTATGTTCGTGTCTCTGCAGGGTCCGACTGCACTACTGACTCCGTACTCTGTCCGTCCCTGTGAATCAGTGTATGCGTCCTGTGGTCACGGTACCTGACTGGCCTGTCTATGTTCGTGTCTCTGCAGGGTCCGACTGCACTACTGACTCCGTACTCTGTCCGTCCCTGTGAATCAGTGTATGCGTCCTGTGGTCACGGTACCTGGCTGACCTGTCTATGTTCGTGTCTCTGCAGGGTCCGACTGCACTACTGACTCCGTACTCTGTCCGTCCCTGTGAATCAGTGTATGCGTCCTGTGGTCACGGTATCTGGCTGACTGGCCTGTCTATGTTCGTGTCTCTGCAGGGTCCGTCTGCACTACTGACTCCGTACTCTGTCCGTCCCTGTGAATCAGTGTATGCGTCCTGTGGTCACGGTATCTGGCTGACTGGCCTGTCTATGTTCGTGTCTCTGCAGGGTCCGACTGCACTACTGACTCCGTACTCTGTCCGTCCCTGTGAATCAGTGTATGCGTCCTGTGGTCACGGTACCTGGCTGACCTGTCTATGTTCGTGTCTCCGCAGGGTCCGACTGCACTACTGACTCCGTACTCTGTTCGTCCCTGTGAATCAGTGTATGCGTCCTGTGGTCACGGTACCTGACTGACTGGCCTGTCTATGTTCGTGTCTCTGCAGGGTTCGACTGCACTACTGACTCCGTACTCTGTCCGTCCCAGTGAATCAGTGTATGCGTCCTGTGGTCACGGTATCTGGCTGACTGGCCTGTCTATGTTCGTGTCTCTGCAGGGTCCGACTGCACTACTGACTCCGTACTCTGTCCGTCCCTGTGAATCAGTGTATGCGTCCTGTGGTCACGGTATCTGGCTGACCTGCCTGTCTATGTTCGTGTCTCTGCAGGGTCCGACTGCACTACTGACTCCGTACTCTGTCCGTCCCTGTGAATCAGTGTATGCGTCCTGTGGTCACGGTATCTGGCTGACTGGCCTGTCTATGTTCGTGTCTCTGCAGGGTCCGACTGCAGCCAGGCGGAGGAGCGCGGCTACTGGGAGCTGCTGCCTCCGTCCACGTACCCGCCGTCAAAGTACGTCCCCGCCGGCCGCGCCTCCCACGCCTCCGTCATCAAGGGGGACTCCATCTGGCTGTTCGGAGGAGAGTCCTTCACGCCCACCGCCTTCGTAGTCAAGTACGACATTAACGGTGAGTGGACGACGCCGGCAGTATTGGGGCGGAGAGGTCCGACGCTGTGTGGTTTCAATATTCCCCCCTGTTCGGTGTAAGGCAGTGCAGGATGGAGGTTGATTGGTCTGATATGCTCCGTATCCTAACTGATCAGCAATGTCCGGCCGATACAATTGTTGGTTTGCTTTCATGAATGGCTTCATTATTCATGATGAATACGTTTGGCATATTATCTTTGGCGGGATAAAATCGCAATGATGCAAACTTTCTATATAAACATATTGATTGATGCAGGGTCCTAGGATTGCTTTGGAGCTGGGGTGCGGAGTGGAAAATTATGTCTAAAAATAAGCATAACGAGGGGAAAATTCAACCAAAAAACATATGTATTCGGCTTTATCAATACCCAATTACCTGCTTACCAGAAATAGTTATTACCTATGTCAATTCGTACCTGTCTTTCCATCCAAAAGCTGTCGCTATCATTACATCCATAAATCAGTATCAGGAACTCGGGAAAGGGAGTGCAAAATAGTATCCATAAGGTGTCGTTTCCACCCAAATCTACTAATACTAGGACACTGGATTGATGTTGACTTCACCATTCGTTCATCTCAGGAGGGAAGATCTGCTCCGAATGCCACCCGTGGTACTGCTGGTCAAACAGCTCAATTGAATGATTGGAGTGATTGATACCATGCGAACCGAATCGCGGAGTTCCGTTGGTTAGCGGTCTCAAATCTAGTCCAGCAAGCACCTCCGGGGCGAATCTGATACCATGCGAGCCGAATCGCGGAGTTTCGTTGGTTGCCGGTCTCAAATCTAGCTCAACAAGCACCTCCGGGATGACTGTGACAAACCGTGTAGAGTTTCTCACTGGACGTGTGTGGAGACGAGAAGGATTCACATGACCGAGAAGGATTCACATGACCGAGAAGGATCCACATGACCGATAAGGATCCACATGACCGAGAAGGATCCACATGACCGAGAAGGATCCACATGACCGAGAAGGATACACATGACCGAGAAGGATCCACATGACCGAGAAGGATCCACATGACCTGTTGGGAATATCGACGACGTGTTCTTGGTTGGAGGACAGTCACGGGCTCCACGTATCCGCTGTCGACACTTCCGTCCAGGTCTCAGCCGAAGACTAATCGACAACGGAAGCTCTGGTTGGAACTGCCGGTCGGCTGCCGCAGCTTTCCGCTATAGTGCGCAGTTCACAGCTGAGCTGGTAATCTGCTTAGTAGAGCGTCTCATGCCAAGGTGGGAGGCCTGTCAGCTGTAAGATGGTGCCTCATCAGAGACTGCTGGGTGGAGGTAGCTGTACGGACGGGCCATAGGCCTTCTGCTAGTGTGACGCCCACTCCATACCTCCATACCGCCATTACGCACCCTGATTGCACTGGACATTTAATTGGATATTCGAGCTGCCAGACTGGCCATATTCGAGCTGAGAGCAGTCAGCTCAGCTGCCGAACTTGTCTCGGGCCTCGCTGACGTCCTGGTCCAACCTCCATAGGCGACGTGAGGCGGTACTGCACTGACTGCGGCTGCAGGGGCTGGGGGCACACCGCAGGTCCTCGGCTCGCCGACGGACGGCGCTCGGCACCGTAGGTGGCGTCGCTCGCGTGCACCTGGCCGGCGCCCACAGGGTGGTACCTACCACCTACCGCCCAATGGGCGGTAGGTGGTGCCGGTGTACTGAGGCTTGAGGCAATACTGGCAATAATGGAGGTTAGTCCGCTCATGTAGCTCAGTCGGGAGAGCGCTGAGATTTTGACCTCACCCGGTGTGGCAGGCCGGGTTCGAGTCGCTTCGGCGCTCGATATTTGCCCCTGACTGGGATGGCCTGCGGCCGGTGGCAGCGGTCACACTCAAGGTCAGGTGACGTCAGGGGGCGGGGCGAGCCGTTTCCAGGTATGTCGGGCACGTAAAACTTTCGCCTATAAATTCTGCCGGCTGCCAGGAATTGCCCGATCGGACGGTAGGGGTCAGGTCCTGCGCAACAAGCTCTGCTTAGCGCGGGTCCTGACCTCGGAAATCCGTCCATTCAAAAGGTTCGGACTAAATTTATATTAAAAAAAACTACTCACCTTTCAGCGTTTGTCGCAGACTGCGACCGGGCTGCGTCTAGATACCGAGACCCGCCAGCGGCTCCCTAGTCTGGTCCGCACAGCGGTAGCTGGACTGCAGCTCTGCTGTGCCAGTGAGCTGCAAACTATCTCAGTTTGGCGTTCAGGAGAGTGAGTGGCTGCATTTGTTTCCGTTACGTGTGGGACGCGCGCTGTAAGCCGGCTTAGCTTCTGGCGTCTCAGTGCGCTGCTCCGTGTCAGAAGGGCGTCATGCAGCGGTCTCCGGTGTGAACCGTAGCCAGGCGGCTGTAGTCGGGTGGTAGTGACCGCTCTCTGCAGCGGGAAAATACACATGAACCGGACCTTACGACCAGCTCCCACCAGCTACAAACCTTGTGGCTGTTCGCAAAGTAGTGGATAGCGTTATTAAGTATTGGCTTTGTTGGAAAGAGATCATGTCCACTAAACTCACACCACATTGGTGTTGTTGGCTTAATAGTAACTGTGTGTATAGCTGGGAACACTCCACATCTATATTCAAAGTACAACATTGTATCGGCACACCTGGCAGCACTGTGTGCTGGTGCGAGACTGAATCGGTATGTAGTCCACGCTTCACCGTCCTTTGAGCTATTGCTAGATGGACAGGAGTGGAATGATGTACAGCCTGTATTCACCCTGGTCGAGCAAAGAATGGCTGGGCTGTTGAAGGTTCGGAATGTTTTGGGTGATTTTGCGTCCGGATACTCGGAACCTTCGGTTGTATACGTGCGTTGCGCTGCTATCGTGGCAAACGGTGCAGATTTGATGGGTAAACTACTGTGCAGTACCTGGTGATTTGGGATGGGTAAACTACTGTGCGGTACCTGGTGATTTGGGATGGAGTAAACTATTGTGCGGTACCCGGTGATTTGGGATGGAGTAAACTACTGTGCGGTACCTGGTGATTTGGGATGGAGTAAACTACTGTGCGGTACCTGGTGATTTGGGATGGAGTAAACTACTGTGCGGTACCTGGTGATTTGGGATGGGGTAAACTACTGTGCAGTACCTGGTGATTTGGGATGGAGTAAACTACTGTGCGGTACCTGGTGATTTGGGATGGGGTAAACTACTGTGCGGTACCTGGTGATTTGGGATGGAGTAAACTACTGTGCAGTACCTGGTGATTTGGGATGGAGTAAACTACTGTGCAGTACCTGGTGATTTGGGATGGAGTAAACTACTGTGCAGTACCTGGTGATTTGGGATGGAGTAAACTACTGTGCAGTACCTGGTGATTTGGGATGGAGTAAACAACTGTGCAGTACCTGGTGATTTGGGATGGGGTAAACTACTGTGCAGTACCTGGTGATTTGGGATGGGGTAAACTACTGTGCAGTACCTGGTGATTTGGGATGGAGTAAACTACTGTGCGGTACCTGGTGATTTGGGATGGAGTAACCTACTGTGCGGTACCTGGTGATTTGGGATGTGCCTGGCTAGACTCGTGCAAGTGTTCTGTTAGTTAAAGCTTGTTTACATCTGTAGTGATGGATTGTTCCCTCGGTGGAGTGAATATTTTAGTGGACAAAGTGTTTTTTTGGGGGGGGGGGGGGCAAGACAAAAAGTCACATCCTTCTGGTTCCCTCATTGATTCATATAAAACATTCAAACGACAAAACATGCAGCGAGACTGAAGCTGATAAACCATTTGTAATCTGTTAACAGTTGACCTGCGACTGTTGGTGCTGCCACTGTGTGTCGGATTGCATGAGTGGCGAATTGTGAATGAAATTGGTTGTGGGACTAGTGCTCAATTTTAGCCTCGTCCCCTACTGCGTGAACAATTTCTTCATGATTTCTCAATGCAATGTAGGCTGGTCTATACAGCACATTGCGTCCAGTGAGTCAGTGGGACACAGCCTGCTCCTGCATGGTGCGGCTGCCTCCTAAATGCTGACATGCGGTGGACGATTGCCGAAGCTGAACTCGCTCCAGACTTTGTCATTTTGCCAAATTATATCTTAGAAAATGTTCCAAATTAATGTTCATATCTGTCAGCCCAAATGAGGTTGGTAGCTGCTAAATATTTCAACGCATTTTACGGTTTGTTGTAATCCTGGACTTTCCTGACCTTGCGTCTTCCGTCATATAGGTACTACTAGCCTTGGACAAGGGATTCGTCGACGAAGACGTGGAAGTTCGTTTCTTCAGACAAGTTGTTTTATGGTGGGATGCTTTCAAGAGTTCAGTCCCTGGCACCCGTTGTTTCGTGTGCCACCTGTAGGTCCTTGACTTGCTTTATATCGATCCACTATTTCTCCCTATTGAAAATAAATCGGCCGAAGAGATCCATCTCTATCTTCTTGGTGTCTAATCTTTTTATTTTATATGCACGATACCGTCGACATAACTATCACCATTAAACTCTGTTAAAGGTCTGTACTTTGTGACGACTTGGGGAGCTTTATCTCGTTTTCCTGGCTGCTTGTGTGTGTAGCAGCAGTGAGTCAGCACTTAAGGAAGTTCAGGCATATATTTTAGAATTTAACACATTTTATTGAAAGGGATTCTGGACATAGACACGCTTAACGCCCGCCACACAAAGTTATTATTATTATGTTTACAATGTTCAAGCTATTTATGTTGAAAGTCATGCTTAAATTGAAAGGTTTATTCATCAAATATAGTTCCACAAGTGTCAACTTCAGAATTGCATCTTTCCTGTCAAA
The DNA here is from genome assembly GCA_036785665.1 of Chirona hameri. Taxonomy (NCBI): domain Eukaryota; kingdom Metazoa; phylum Arthropoda; class Thecostraca; order Balanomorpha; family Balanidae; genus Chirona; species Chirona hameri. The sequence goes on from JAXIVJ010001216.1 coordinate 139,784, forward strand.
AGTGTCTCACATCATTTACAATTATTAATTCGCTACAAAAGAACACGAAAACAAAATTATAATGTTACAAGTATACGATGAAGCACAGCAATATTTTGATTGATTTTGTTTTCTGTTTAATTTTCGCTTGTCATCTCTTGATGTGGATCCATTGGCGCCTTTATCTTGGTCGAGTGACAATTTGATGGTGAAATTTCGCCATTGGCTCTATCGGCTACCTGTCGCTCCAGAGCCTTTCGCCGACGGCCCTCCACGTCCTCCTGCCGTGTGGAACACCACTGTACGACTCCTCCGTGTCCGACATCTCCTGCGTCTCATATGTCTCCTGCGTCTCCTATGTCTCCTGCGTCTCCTGTGTCTCCTGCGTCTCCTGCGTCTCCTGTGTCTCCTGCGTCTCCTGCGTCTCCTGCGTCTCCTGCGTCTCCTGCGTCTCCCATGTCTCCTGCGTCATCGGCGATGCTGGCAGCTTCAGCAGCTTCCTCGTCAGTCGAGCTGCTGGTCACAGAGCGGCACGTACTCCAGCTGGGACGCCGTGTCAAACCAGAGCCCCACGCCATCGATGGCGGCCGCGTCCACCGGCTCAGCGAAGTAGACCGCTATCCTGTTGGGCTCCTGGGCCTCTAGATGGGACGACTGGTCCCAGCTGTGGCAGTTGAGCTGCGAGCCATCGTCCCAGAATCCGTACGGGTAGGTGTCGGCAGTCGTCATGCCTAGCCAGCCGTTCTTGGCGCTGGCGATCAGCAGCGAGCGGACCGCTTCGTTCTTCTCCGCGCTGTGGATGATGGTGAGCCGGCCGGTGGGAGTGAGTGACGCGCAGGCGGCGGCGGCGGCGCTGCGGTCGCTGACCGATCCCAGTAGAGCCGTGGTGCGCCACCAGCGGGTTTCAGCGTGATAGGTGGCGCTGATGGTGGTCAGCTGATGCACGGGGCCGGCCGGAGGCGGGGGAGGAGGTGGAGGAGCGACCAGGCTTGGGTCCGATGTCCAGGCGGAGAAGAGGTAGCAGAGGCCGCCGATTAACTGGAAAGCGAAGCAGCGCGGGCGGCTGCCGCAGCGCCGTCCGCAGGCCGTGAGTCCGGGCCGAGGCCGGGCGGTGCCGAGGGCCTCGAGGGGCTCGGTGGGTGGCTCCAGGCGGCGGTAACTGTACCTTTGCTGGCCCGGCGAGCTGTAGACCACCAGCACCAGCAGGGCAGCGGTCAGCAGGACGATGTGGCGCATTGCGGCCGATGGTAGACTGGCTAACTGGTCAAAACGGCCCGTTCTGAATCTCTCACGCGTGGGACGTGTGGTGGGTGCCGAAACGAGTGGGCGAGTTGTTGATTCTGTCTTGATTCGTTATTTCTTTTTGTATTCTTGATTCTTCTGTGCTTCGTTTGCTACGGTCTCTTTAGCTGTGTCCCATGTTCACTGGGTGGGAGGTTTCACTGCCTGTGCCTGACTCTGTCCCGAGGGGAGACGCGTCGGCTGGCGCTCCCTGCGTCCAACTGTTGTCAAAGGTAGCTGTTCCTCCGTCCTCCGACCTTCCTGGGGCTATGACGGCGCAAGACTCGCCCCAAGAACCACCCCGCACTAAACTTACCTCGCGTGATCGGTGTGCACCCCATGCTCCGTCCACACTTCACCGCCGGTCAAACCCGCCTAGAGTCGCCAAGATTACGCATGTGTACGTGCGTGGTTCGCCCCTGATGGACAGTAATCACCAGCCTGGTCAAACACTGGCCGACACGGACAACCTGGCCCCGCCAGCCGGATGTGTGCGCTTCTGTTGATATACGACACGGACCGGGTTTTGATTGTCAGGTCCCGACGTAATGGTGGAGTTCGTGGACGGGTCGTGTCAGGCCCGGTGCCTGTTTGGTCAAACTATTATTCCGGCGACGTTGGCGCTGGTTTCACAGCGGATAATCTGGTTTCTGTGTTTGCTCGGGAGCAGCTCGTCGTCAGTAAAATGTTTGGAAGTCTTCGACTTTGAACTTAAGTGGGCTGCTATATTCCCGGTGGTTTGTTGTTTTGGAATTTATTTTAGTTATTTGTTTTGTGTCACTCGACAACAAGCAACATTACTCATGCAAAGATGTCAGGAACAACAGTGACCGCGCCGAACAAGGGCGTGGGATCTTAGTATGACTTATTTATAGTTAGCCGTTCAGGATAGTTTGTCTGAGCACCCCTCATTGTCAAGCTCGTCGGAGATTCATTTTGTGGTGATAACCAGCGTCATCTCAATTATCACCCTTTTTCAATTTTCGCATCGCTTATCTACTCTTTCGCGTTGCTCCCGACAAATTAACGGTACCCACAGCGTCTAACGGGTGACATCCGATGTTGAACTTACTCCGGTCTCCGACAGGTGGCGTCTGGGAGGAGATCCACACGTCTGGCAACCAGGTGCCTAAGGGCCGCTACGGCCACTCCGCCGTCCTCCGAGGGGTGAGTCACGTGCGGAGATAAAGCCCGTAGGCCAGCTATATTCGACGTAGCTTGGTTAGTGATGTGTGCGGGTGTGTGGGTGTGTGTGGGTGTGTGTGGGTGGGTGTGGGTGTGTGTGGGTGTGTGTGGGTGTGTGGGTGGGGGTGTATGGGTGTATGAGTGTGCGCGTGCGCGTGCGCGTGCGCGTGCGCGTGCGCGTGCGCGTGCGCGTGCGCGTGCGCGTGCGCGTGCGCGTGCGCGTGCGCGTGCGCGTGCGCGTGCGCGTGCGCGTGCGCGTGCGCGTGCGCGTGCGCGTGCGCGTGCGCGTGCGCGTGCGCGTGCGCGTGCGCGTGCGCGTGCGCGTCGACGTGTGCGTGTGCGTGTGCGTGTATTTCAACTATTCCACTTTATCATGTTCCCAGCCACCAAGGCATGAAGGCGTCTCAGCCCGTCGTGATGCCGCCTGTAACCCTGATCATCTCTCTACGTCCCTGAAGCTGTCAACGAACGTAACACATCCTCTGCCCGCCCCTGCCCCGGTGAGCATGATGATCCAGTCGCTGACGTCACACGCCGTTCTCACAGTGCCATCCCGTCCTCCACAGGACAACGTGTACATGTACGGCGGCGTGCGGTACGAGGACGACGTCGGCAAGTACGGCGGCGGCATCACGCACGAGCTCTGGGCGCTCGACATCACCACCAAGCAGTGGGAGCTGAAGCACGTCAAGTCGGACGGCTGCTACCGCGGCGACGTGGTCTGCGGCCCGCTCGCCGTCGTCGGGCACTCGGCCGTGGTGGTGGGAGATGACCGGATGCTGGTGCTGTTCGGACACTCGCCCGTGTATGGATACGTCAACTATGTGCAGTCGTATCACTTCGGTGAGTGCTCCGGCTGGGCGGAGCGACACGGTGACACGGCAGAGACGGGGTAACGGTGGTCAGCTGGCTGTATTGGTGCTCCGGCGGGGCGGGGTGGCCCGGTGACACGGCAGAGACGGGGTAACGGTGGTCAGCTGGCTGTATTGGTGCTCCGGCTGGGCGGGGCGACACGGTGACACGGCAGAGACGGGGTAACGGTGGTCAGCTGGCTGTATTGGTGCTCCGGCTGGGCGGGGCGACACGGTGACACGGCAGAGACGGGGTAACGGTGGTCAGCTGGCTGTATTGGTGCTCCGGCGGGGCGGGGTGGCCCGGTGACACGGCAGACGGGGTAACGGTGGTCAGCTGGCTGTATTGGTGCTCCGACTGGGCGGGGCGACACGGTGACACGGCAGAGACGGGGTAACGGTGGTCAGCTGGCTGTATTGGTGCTCCGGCTGGGCGGGGCGACACGGTGACACGGCAGAGACGGGGTAACGGTGGTCAGCTGGCTGTATTGGTGCTCCGGCGGGGCGGGGTGGCCCGGTGACACGGCAGACGGGGTAACGGTGGTCAGCTGGCTGTATTGGTGCTCCGGCTGGGCGGGGCGACACGGTGACACGGCAGAGACGGGGTAACGGTGGTCAGCTGGCTGTATTGGTGCTCCGGCGGGGCGGGGTGGCCCGGTGACACGGCAGACGGGGTAACGGTGGTCAGCTGGCTGTATTGGTGCTCCGGCTGGGCGGGGCGACACGGTGACACGGCAGAGACGGGGTAACGGTGGTCAGCTGGCTGTATTGGTGCTCCGGCTGGGCGGGGCGACACGGTGACACGGCAAGAGACGGGGTAACGGTGGTCAGCTGGCTGTATTGGTGCTCCGGCTGGGCGGGGCGACACGGTGACACGGCAGAGACGGGGTAATGGTGGTCAGCTGGCTGTATTGGGGTTAGTGAGGTGTGGTGGAGGAGTGCTTATGTGTGGGTCAAGTCAATTAGACGGCTCTTCGAATATGTTGACTTATTTAGTATAAGATGCGAACATTGTATCCACGTCCTGCAAAGCAGCGCGTGAGAGGAGTACTTTTTCTGTCCTACAGCTGTACTTGACCGAGTGGTTGACGGCCTCTGTGCCCTCTGACGGCAGCTGTCCTCTATGCCCTTACTCCTTGTGCGTTATATGATTGTATCAATGTCTTACAAACGTCGTGTCAGGTGTACTCCGTCTGCCCTGGAACGGCACGTGACCGGTTGTGCCCATGTCTCCCGTCCCCTATCCGCCCGCCAGGTACGGGCAAGTGGAGCGTGCACGGCTCGCAGGGCGCCCTTCTGAAGGGCAGCTACGGCCACAGCAGCGTGTGGGACGCCCACAGCGGGCTGGTCTACGTGTACGGGGGCCACTTGTCGGACAACATCGCCACCTACTCGCTGTCCAACCTGCTGCACGCCCTCGACCCGGAGACGATGAAGTGGTGAGAGGACGTGGTGGGCGCCGGGGAAGTCGAAGATGGCTTGGGATTATGTGCGAAGGTTGGGCAGGGGAGGGTTGAGAGCGGGTAGGGACGATTCAAAGTTAGGTAGTGATGCAGCTCACAAGAACTGACTTGTGCCGGGACTAAAGAGGATCTAGTGTGGAAAATATGACACCCACAATGTGTATCCCAGCGCCCCTGACCCTGTTGGTCCGTTTTGGTTCAGTTATCTCCACCCCTCCTGACAACCAGTGAGTGCCTTCAGTCGGTTACCCGTTCGCCGTCCTTACTACTGCCCCTGGCGCCCCTCCAGCTCCGAATCGCTCTTTCGCCACCCTTGGCAATGTCTCCTCTCTCCCCTCCGTGTCTGAAGCTGCTTTGCCGTCATCCCCAGGACGCGCCTGTCATCCGTGGACTCGTCTCGCTTCCTGCACACGGCCGTCCACCTGGACGGCCTGATGCTCGTCTTCGGCGGCAACACG